>PVJX010027158.1:0-25102 GCA_004027295.1 Dolichotis patagonum | reverse complement strand
ATTTCTAAGTAGGAGTTCTTTGTATATTTTGGATATTAACAAATAAAAGGTTAATTAGGAAAATAAAAATCAAAACCACAGTAAGGTATCACTTAACACCTATCAGGTTGGCTATACTATTATGTGGGTTTGCCTTGTCATTGTTGAATCTTTTGATGCAAAATAGTTTTCAATTTGGATGAAATTTAATTTATCAGTTTTTTCTTTTACTTTCTGTGCTTTTTCTTTTTATTTTTTGTGCTTTTGATATCTGAAAAACCATTTCCAAATCTAGGGTCCCAAAGCTTTCCCTTTGCTTTCTTCCTAACAGGCCTATAGTGTTAGGTCTTTGTTTGGGTCTTTGATACATTTTGGTTAATTTGTATGTTTAGTGTAAGATAAAGTTCCAACTTCTGTCTTTTGCATGCTGATATTCAGTTTTCTCAGTGTGATTTGTTGAAACGACTGTTCTTGTTTCACTTAGTGAACTTGGCTTCCTTGCTGAAAATTGTTTAATCGCATATACAAGGGATTATGTCGGGGCTCTGTCTTTGTGTGCCTTCTTGAAGATCACACATCTGAAATACAGTCGCATCTCCCAGGCTTTGTTGAGTGGCTTTATGCCTGAGAAGGCCGCCACTATTCATTCCAGCACGAAGGTTTCAGGTCTTCTCAGCCTCTGCAGGGCGTGTACCTTCTGTGGTCCTTTGCATGACTTTTTTCTAATTCCTCCTCATATTTGATTGCTTTTTTATGTCATCATTTCCCTAAGGGTCTCCCAGCTTCTTTTTCTTGGTCCTTGGCTCTTTCTTCCGTTTCTCTGCCAGTAATCTCTTGCTTCAGGCAGCCTCAGGTCTGGAGGCTGCGATCCTGCTGAGACCTTCCTGGGCGAAGTTCATTGCTGCTTATTTCTCTGCCAGACTGCCGTCCAGCCTGGGTCCCTGCTGGCTGTCTGAGCTCCAAGCCAGCTGCCAAAGATTCCGGTCTTGCTGGCAACTCCCGGATAGGTTGGCGCACAGCAAAGCCAGTGCTCGCTGTTTTCTGTGGTTTACGGAAGGGATCTTGGGATCCGGGTCTGGTTCTCCAAGCGCGTCGTGACAGGGCAGAGTAGAAAACACCACACAACTCCCGACTTGCAGTGGGTGTTATTTTTTCTTGATTGTTTGCTGTGTGGCTGAAGGTCTTTGATCTACGGCTCCTATAAAGTTATTTTAGTTAACTTGTTTATTTAGTGTTTCTGAGGGCAACAAGTGTCTGGAGCTTCGAGCATCTCATGTAGCTGTTTCATTTCCTTTCCTGGCAGCGTGGTGTCCACTGCATAGTATGCTGGATGCTGTTTAGCCGTTCACCCACTGGCGAAAAGTGGGGCCCTTTCACTTTCTTTTGGCTGGGAGCAGGGCTGCTGTGAACATATGTGTGCATGAGCTGTATATCGTTTCCTTGTTTGCTGTACATGCCTAGTAGTGGGATTTCTGGGCCTCCTTTGCTTTGCAGAGGTGTCATCCTGCCGTCTCTTGTCTTGTGCAGTGTGACACCATGACTGTTGGTGATTCTTATCTTGGGTCTTCTGTGTGCAATGCAGTTGTTTTCTCTACCTATTTTCATGATTTTCTTTGTTGTTTCGTGTTATTTTTCAGAAGCTTGAGTATGATGTACTTAGATTTGATTTTATTTTCTTTTTGGCATTCGGTGTTTACTGTGTTTCTTGGATTTGTGGTTTGGTACCATCAGTTTCAGCAGACCCTTGGCTACTTTTCCCTGCCCACTTTTCCCTGTTATCACCTTGGGACTCCAGTCACACACATTAGGTGGAATGACAGTGTCTCTTTGTTCTGAGGTGCTGTCTTACTTATTTCCTCAGTTTTGTCTTCGTGGTTCACTTTGGATAAATTTTGTTAACCTAACTTCAAGTTACAATTACTTCTCAGATTTTCAAGCCCATTGCTGAGTTCTCAGAGGTATTTTTCATCTTTGTTAATGTGGTTTTCAATTCCAGCAATTCATTTAATTTTTTCTTATGGTCTCCATTTCTCTGCTGAGATTACCCATTTGATTTTTATGTTTTTCACATATCTCATCAGGCTTTTTAAGAATATTAGTCTCCATTATTTAAAGCTTCTAAAGTAGAAGTGTTATACCTGAGCCTGATTTCTTTACTTGCACTGTCCTTTGAGAATGTGCAGTGTTGTCAGAGCTCCATCCCAGCTTATTTGTATGACTCTTATTTAATCATTTTGTATACTAGAGATTGAACCCAGGGCCCTGTCACTAAGTAATACTGAACCCTTTTTATGTTTTTAAGGTAGGTTTTGCTAAATCATTAGGTTGCCTGGGCGAGGTTTAAGCTTGCTGTCTTCCTGCCTCAGCCTCCCAGAATGCTGCGATTAAAGACGCCATCATGTATGATTTATGTGTCACAATTTTGTTGGAAGGTAGATGGTTAGAAACTACTCATTTCTAGCTGAAGATAGGCACATTTCCTTGCATGAGGCATACAGCATGGGGGTGGCCTCCATCTTGATTTGAGATTTGCTGTTGCTATGGTTACCCTCAGTGTGCTATCATCTTCAAATTTCCCTTTGTCGCCTATGTGTAGAGTGGGAGCAGTTTGTTTGAGGGTTGTTATTAGTGTCTTTTGAATATTCATTTTTAGCTCTTTTCCTTGTACTGATTTTCACAGAAAACCTCTTTCCATGCTCGTGTCTTTCTCCCCGAGGTTATTACCTGCTGTTTTTCATGGCTTACTCCTTGTTCACCCGATTTGTCCTGGGCAGCACGTGTCCCTGGGTTCTGCTCCTCCCTGAGCTGGGCTTCTCAGTCTACCGTGACACCCTCCTCCCCTGCTTCGTGTTCTGGGGCACTGGCTGCATTGGGTCTTACTCATTGCCTGGGGTACAGTGGTCAATGCCTCCTCCCAGCAGTTTTGGGCTTTGGTTCATGAGGGTGTCTTGAAGAAGGACCCAAGCCTCACTTCACGCGCTCTGGCAGTGCTAACCCCCTGCCGTGCCTGTACCGCAGGATGTGAGTGGGAATTCCTCATTTGCCTGAATCCTCGGGGTGCCCACATTCTCTTGCTGCTTCACATTCTATCTTTGCTAATTTGTGAGAAGTTTTGGGCCAAACTCCTCATAGTGTTATCTGGTGGGTGTCTCCCCAGATAGGCAATGGTCACACCTCATTTCTCTTTGCAGGAGCCTGCCTTTGTTTTAGTTTCAGGGTAGTTTGTTGCTCCAATGTCTCAGCTCTGTGATGAGTGCAAGAATAGCTTTGACATGTGCTTTGTCTGCACTTTTTTGTCCAGTGATTGGGAGAGATGCTCTTTGCAGCTCTCTTCAACCTGTGCGAGGATTTTACTTATTAGATGAGGGCTACTCTGATGTGATAATTAAATCAAAGTGGAGAGTATAAGAAAACAGATTGAAAAAACTGTGCTGACCTTTTCCTAGTCTCTATCTTACTATGCACAGTAACTTGCCTTCAAATGCACTCTGCAGGATGCATGTTACTTTTATGTTGGGTTTATGTTTTTATGTTGCGGGTCTGCTATGCACAGGCTGGTTCACAGCTGCAGTGTCAGCCCATCCAGTTCCCAGATGTTGGTAACTGGCTCGCTGTGCAGGGTGTGGGTTGAACAATGCCTTCGTGAAGAAACAGTCACAGATTGATTCTCAAGGCAGCTCACTGGTCCCACTGAGGCGCATGATTGTCTGTGCCTCTTACTACATAGACTACTTCTGTGGTTTTCTTATCCCAGAGTCCAGTGGGAGAAATGTTGGGTAAGTTATTTAGTAAACAAAGACTAGTTTACTAAATAATCAATGAGAATAATCGCACGCCACACTGTCTCAGTGTGCTTGTTTGCATGTCTGTCTCCACTACAGATTTATGAGCCACTGACAGCAGGAATTGCCTTGATTGCTTCACAGCACCATGGGACTAGCAGGCTTCAATGTATATGTTTAAATGAACAAATAAGCTAGAATATGAAGCTTTCAGTGGCAGCCTCAGGGGAGGAGCAAAGGGAAAGGTTTGATGAACTGTAATTAAGGGAGATTGCGTGCGCACCCCGTTCCCATTCAGTGGGGGCAGACCCCGAAAGGTGCACACAGCACAGCTGTGTGAAGTCAGTGTGGTGGCGGTGATGGCGTCAATGGTGGCAGTGATGGTGGCGATGGCGATGATGGCGGTGATGGTGGCAATGGTGGCGATGATTGGGTGGTTCTTTGTGAATCAGATGGAAGAGCTGACTACCAGTTACCTAAGTGGATACTGAAAAAGCTGATTATTCTTATGGTGCTTTTTATGTGAATCAATATTTTCTGCTTTGGTTTCTTAATTTTGTCAACAAACAAAATGGAATTTGTGATAGAATTACCCCTGAACATGCACTAGAAAATACCTTCAGATGCTCTCCGGGGGGAGTCTTGATACTCATTTTTCTTTCTGAACAGTTGTGCTTTGTCACGGAGGCATGACTCTGGAAGACTGCACTACCTTGTTTTGTTCCTTCATATCACAGAGGCTGCTCCTTATAAAGCTGGTCCTCCCAGAAACAGACTTGCCAAGTACTGACTCAATTTAAATGTAAATGTGTTTTCATTAATCTTGGTACATACATATACACTGAAGAGCAGTACATGTATGCATTTATATGTAAAAATGCAAAGGAAGTATTACGATATAAAAGAGAAGGGTGGAGAGGAAAAGGCAAATAGAGTAAGAAAGAGAATTGAGTTCAGTTTTCAATTCTTTAAAATAGAATAAAGTTACAGTGAAACAGAGAATTTTACATTTTTTCCACTGCAGTATAACAGAGAATAGTGTCCGGCACTTGGGAGATGCTCCAAAATATATTTTGAAGGAATAGACTGCAGATCACTGTACTTTGAAGTTTTGGCTTCCTCGTGTGTGAAAACAAAGGTTTCAACAAGACCATCTCCAAGGTTCTTTTCATTTTAAAATTCTAGAACTTTATTATAATTTTCACGTCAATATATAAGTCATTTTTAAGTTTTCCAAAATCAACTTATTCTCTAGTATGGTATATGAGAAAGGATGAACAGTTATTAAAGATGATAAAATGCACAAAAGAAATCCATGGATGGCCTTTGCGTCTGCTGATAGTTAGACCTCTCAGGACGTCTGTATTAATCAATGGTAAAGGGGTTGTTGAAAACAGTTTAATGTCTGAAGGGCTAAATAATGGCATAGGTTTTACACTGGTGATATTGCCACAGTTTGGTTTGAAAATGTGGGGAGTACGAGACGCTGAGAAAATAGCCCTCACCTGTGGAAGGAGGATGGGCGATTCTTAGAAACCCTTCCATCTGGGAAGCTGGAGGGACGAGGTGAGCCCACTTGGAATGGAACATGTAGGAGCCTTGGCAGCTGCCTTCTGACAGCTGCGGAGAGCAGCGATGCTTCCCTCTGCTTCAGGAACAGAGGCGGGGTCCTGGGGGCCACTTCTGACCCCACCAGGAGAGCACAGTCCTGGTCTGAGCCCACAGCAGTGCTGGTTGCAGCGGCTGACCGTAATCCTGCAAACGTCCAGCTGAGACGAGGGCCTCAGTAAAATAACCCTGATGGGTTTGATGGGCAGGTCTGCTGCTGCTGGTGTGAATCTCAAGAGGGGATCCTTGGCTTAGAAATGCACAAGTGCTTTCATACAGTCAGTCATTCTGAGTGGGATCAGAGCTTAAGCAGCCCTTTTTCTCTCAGACTTTATGGAGATACATGATTTGAGCTGTAGCCTCTTATGTTCCATTTTTTAAAATCTAAAGTAGTTTCAATAGGTTTCCACTGCTAATATTTCCATATTTCCCAATCCTTTAGCCTTGAATAAGGGTGCTTAAAGTAGCTGAAGAAGGGTTTGCAAGTTAAACACCTTTGGGAAACTCTGTATAATAAAATCCAGTCCTTGGAGAACCACAGTGCATATTAGAATATTTGAAGCTAAGGAGCCCTGTGGTTAAACACTGAGCAACCTGTGTTGCTTTCCAGCCAGTGTGTCTCAAATTTATCTGACCTTGAAATGTCATTTGAGTAGTACTTGGAGACACCCAAATGCCCAAAATGGAGGTCAGGGCAGATGGGTGCGTGCCTCTGGGAGACTCTTCCTGGTGTGTTTGTGGGTGTAGCTCTGTGGTGCAGAGAGATTCACCACCTGTGGGCAGCCCACACTATCCTCGGGGTAACAGAGCACCCTGTGGGAAGCCAGGGCCTCCTCCAGGCCAGTGGGACAGAGAGGGAGGTCAGCAGGAGCCCTGTGACCTGGCCCAGTCCACATCAGACTGTTACTGGGGTCTCTGGGGCACTGTGGGTCTTTTACATTCTTTCCAGGTTCTTGCCCTGAACAAAGAATTGGACAAGAAACACAAAAAGTAGGGGGGGTTTACGTTTTTAATTTTTAATTTTAACTTTTTGTTGTTTTGAGACAGGGTTTCAGCGTGCAGTTCTGGTTGCCATTGAACGCTCATTTTGTATTCCAGGCTGGCCTCTAGCTCATAGCAATCCTCTTGCCTCAGCCTCCCACCAACACACCTGGTTTACATTTCTTTAAAGATAAGAAGAAAAAATCCTTGGCAGAGTGAGTGCAGGTCGGTTAAAGTAGGAAAAGAAGTATGCTCCCTGGAGTGAGAGTGAGCTACTGGAAGCACTTATATATAGTGGCATGAGGTTCATGGCCACTGTTTAATGTGTCCCCCACTCCCCAGGCTGACATCGGTCTAGTCCATCCTGTCAAAAACCTGCCTGGTTTTGTGTCACAGAACTGAAGAAGCACTTTCTGGTTGGCACCAGGTGCAGTGCTTGGGCTTGTGGGTTTTGGATTTCTGTGCTTGACATGCCATGCCCACCGCCCAGCCACCTGGCTGGCCACATCCTAATCTCCTGCCTCATTTCCCCTTGAGAGACAAAAAGTCACATAATTCTTTGAGGATGTAAAGTCTCTGTCTTCATGTAGCTACTTGTGGCTGAAGAGGCTGTAGGTCTTACCAACTTTGTTTAATACAGTCGAAAAGTCTTTTCCACCGGATTAATAAGACATTGTAAGAGTCTGGTGTCTCTGGTTCTACTTACCATATCAGAAGATAAAAAAAGGCCTCCCATATAACAGCTCCAATAGAATCCTGTTTAGCCCAGTTTGGGAGATTTTTTAACCTTCATGAGGCCATTGCTGGAGCCAAGACTGAGAAGTCTCTTGGCAAACTTTCTCCAGAGATTGCTTTAGGGTCTGGTTGGTTCTCTCGACCTTTTGGGAAGACTGAGGTCTCCATGCAGAATGGCTACTTTATTGTGAGGCCCTTCCTAGCCTTCGAGCTATTCGTGAGGCAATGGAAGGCCCACTGTTACTCTGAAGGGACTGGGGCAGTCCAAATCCGGGGATGGTCTCTTTGAAGAGCATCTTGACTGCCTCTATAACCTGCTGAGTGGGTAGACAAGGCTTCATTGTAGCCTGTAAGAGTGTTGGTTAGGTTTAAATCTCCCACGTGGTGGCATGTGGGTAAAGTCTAATGGGTGGTCCTCCCACGTTATGTTCCTCTTCTCTGTACAGGTTCCAACAAGAGGGTGATCTGTCTTGTTGGGTGGTCATCGCTAGTCCTAGCCCTGTGAAAACTCGGGTGACCATTTTCCATGTAGCTTTTCCTCTCAAGTGGAAAGAATCATGAAGGGTATTTATAGCTTTCCCACTGTGCCCCTTGAGGGAGAACCAGTTTGTTTTCTAAATACCACCAGAGTCTCCTTTTAATTCTCCCTTGTCCTAAGACCCGTTCATTGTCCTGTGCGGTATAATATGGTTTAAATGGTTCCTCAGGAACTGAGAACAAAGCTAGAGTCTTGAGGGGGTGTAAAGCTTCACCTTTTGCCTCCCTGCCAGACCACTGATTTCCCAAGGAGCTTCAGTCACGTCTCTTTGGTGTCCATTGCAACATATGACTGTGACCTGCTTGGGAAAATAGACTGCCGCTAGGGGTTGTAGACTGTCGTTTGTGCTTTACAGATGATTTCTTTCTTTCTTTCTTTCTTTCTTTTTTTCTTTCTTTCTTTCTTTCTTTCTCTCTTTTTAAAAATTTTATTTAAAGAGACAAAACAAAAAAGAAAACAACCAAACAAAACAGAAAAAGGGTAGCAACAATACAGAATACCAAAGGCCAAAAATAAAAGAACTACAAGAACAACAAAACAAAAACAAAAACACTAAGAAATCGCCACTTGATAAGTTACATACTGTCATCATTGGAAATAGTTGTTCAAGTTACAAAATTAAAGCACACAAAGTAGACATTCAAACAGTGACACTGTTAACAGTTCTGCTCAACAATTTAACAAAAAGAGTAATGTGGTCATCTATCTTACACACTTAAACATACATGCAGTTATATCCTTTAAAGCACTTTCTTTCCCCCCTTATATATATATATATATATATATTTTTTTTTTCTTTCAAATTTTATTTTAAGGGGGGGTAAAATTAAACACAACAAAACAGAACAGAACGGGTCTTAAGAAAGCATAAATTTCAAAGCTATACAACCAGGGATCTTCACTATCTGTCATATTGTCTCTTGTTTTCTTCCAAATGGTTCTCCATATCTTTGCATATGGGGGGCTCATATTAAATACCATAGCCAATTTTTTCACAAAATGTGTGGTTAACTGGCTCCCACTTGCTAAGGAGGTGGACATGGGGCAGGACGACATGAGATGTCTGATTCTCAGCCTGCCCACTGGCAGGATCACAGCCTCCCCCCAGAGAGGGGAGGAGTTCCTTGTTCTCCCGGCACCCCGAGTCAAGCACACGGTACAGGTCCTGAGGCACCAGGGTGTCTCCCCTGCAGGCCCCCCAAAGTCCGCCATACTCACCTGCTATTTCTTTTTGATGAATTGACCATTCCATTTCCAAAGTTCTGAAATGGCCAACAGACCACAGAAAGAATTCTCTTTAGGCTCCTGTTTGGAACCAGCAGCTACAGCAATCTGCTGGCCTTGCTTCAGGGCCAACAGATGATTGTTTTCTTTCCAGATTTTTGATATGGCATGAGGCACCAGAAAAGCGTATTTGGGTCTGAATAGATATTTAGCTTTTTGTCTTTTCCTAATATCAGTGCTTCAGTAAGAGCTGTCATCTCTTTTTTGTGAGCAGAGGTCCCCTGGGAGTGAGGAACTTGGCCCCAGTGGTCTTTTGTGAACCGACTGCTGCATAACCTGTCTTTCAGCATCCTTGGGAAAAGCTACTTTCATCAGTGAACCGCACTTCCTCAGGGTCTCAGAGGCCTGGTCACTGACGTCCCGCCTGCTTGAGAGGTCTGGGAAATCACATGCTCACAGCAGTGGTAACCTCTGAGCCTGTATCCCTGACACTACGTGAACTTCGGAGGTGTCCGGCAGCATGGCCTGAGAGTTGATAAGGCATTCGCCTGTCAGTCTCAAGTAACCTTGTGTCTCAAGAGTAGCCCTGACCTGATAGGGAATCAGGTTTTTCCCCCACGTTAGTTTGGTGGCTTCTCTTAGCATAGATGTAACTGCTGTTGCCCTTCGGCAGGGTGACCTCCCAGCAGGCAGCTCGAAGTTTTTTTAAAAGTGTGCCTCTGTGTGAAGTTCTTATTCCAGCCTTTGAAAGAAGACACCCAAAGCAAGTTCTCTCCTTTTGAAAATGTGGAGGAAGAAGAGTTTTCTTAAATCAGGTGTTCCTAGTGCTGGAGCCCGAGTAAGGACATGCTTTGTTCCTTGAAAGGCATTGTCAGTCACTTTTGTCCCGTCTAGGGGAACGGACATGGGACCCTATAAAGACTTTGCTGTTAGTTCAGAATTAGGTGTCTACATCCAGCAGAAGTCGGCCATTCCCAGGAAGGAGCAAAGCTGTTGTTTGGTGACAGGGGACCTGAGATCACAGAGAGCCTGGATCCAGGCCCCGGAGAGCTTTGTTCTCCAGGTGTAAGCATGCATCCCAAGTATTGTATTTTCCAAAGTGGTGGCTGAGTCTTTTCCTTTGAGACTTTATACTCCTTCTTAGCTAGGAAATTGAGGGTTTGGATGGTATTATGGTTGGATAGCTCCCAGGTTGGGTTTCAGAATAGAATATCATCTACATCATCTAATAAATGCAAATGTTTCCTTGTTCAAGCTCCAGGTTCCTTTGCCCAAGCATAGAGGTGAAGGCTGTCTCCAAAGCCTGTGGGAGAACTGTCCATGTATGGTGTACTGTTATGTTTCCTTTGAAACGGGATTTTCTTCTTGAAAACCAAACTTGAACTGTGCATAGAAAAGAAGCATATTTTGAATGCTTTGCTATAGGGAGAATGAGAGCTTTGCAAAGGTCTTGGCCAGGCCACAGTGGAGAAACCCGTCTAGGAGACGCTGGAGGCCTCTGTGGACATCTTCTTTGATTGAATACTACTTTTGGCTGGGAAATTGGCTGAGATCTTATAGTTTTATAACTACCAGCACTGCTCAGTTTGTCCTACCAGATATTCTGTTATACCACACAGCAGGACTAACTAGGCTAATCAGGTCAGGGAGGCCTGGTGTGGTCCCTACATGTAAAATCTGCTTTGCTATTTACCAGAATTTGAGAATTGCCATCAGTTTTGTGGGTAAATCCCTTGCTGGTAAGGAGTAGGACACTGTAGGACAATTAAAAGCTCATAGTTGAACATTTGACCTTTGAATTGACATGACGGAGCAAGTAGAGAGAAGATTTGATTTGGGTTCCCCTCAAACCCAATTATGGCTATAGATCTAGAGGTGGGTTTTCTAGAGAATGAAGTTAAAACAGATTGAACCACCGCCGTATCTACCAGCAATTGAACTGGCTCGAGTGTGCCATCTAGGGTTGCCCAGGTTCCTCCCAAGAGGTGGCCATGGCTGTGGACAGGGCGTTGTAGATTGCCTGGGGCCCTTCAGTCCTTTTCATCTCAGTGGGAGATGAGGGTTCTGGCCGGCCTCGCCCTTCTCTGGGAGTGGACACGGTCAGTCTTCCAGGGCTATGAGTCAGGTACATCGGCCGCCTGACATGTGGACAGGGTCCTGGGGGGAGGGGTGGACATGTTCCCTCAGTGTCGCTTTCTAGCATTTAAGGCAGAAATCCTTTCCCAGCTTGGCCTTGGTTTTTACCTTGGATGACTTGGGTGTGCTTAACACATTGCCAGTGGGGACAGCCATAATTTTGGCCTATTGTTTTTTCTTAACATCCTTTTCCTTTCATCCCCATCTAGATGCCAGCGTCTGAAACAGAAAAGACTGTCTAGCACTTAGGTCATAGAGTCTGAGGGCCCATGTGGAATTTTGAAATTTGCACTGAGTATCTGGGGCTGATTGACGAATGAGATATTGTCCCGTCAGTGCCTGTTCATCCTTGAAAGACAGGTGAGCAGCTGAGGACAGGGCCATCAGTGATACCTGTTTCCTCTTTCTTGGAGGCCTCTTTAAGACCTCTTTAGGCCATGTTTCTTGGTCCTTTCAAGAGATAAAAAGCCATAAAAACCCAATAGCAGGGACTTCACATCACTTTCCCTGCCTTTTACCAAAAAAGATCTAACTAAAGAATAGTATTATAACTTAGACCACCACTCGGTCCCCATCTCTCATCGTTTCCTGGTTTGTACTGGATCCAAGCAGTACTGCAATGGAAGATAAAGTGTTCTTTTTTTGTAAACAGCCAGGGTCGAACTGCTCCCAGTGTTTAAGGATCCAGCCTAATGGTGAGGTGGATGGGGTCTGCAGGCTGCTTCCCGTGGCGCATTGTGGGGCGTGTGGACAGAAGAGAGATGACTCAGACTGAAGTCCTTCAAATGCGTCTCGTGCAAAAGGATGTAGACTATGGTGTCCCCCGCGACTCAAGTGCTCTACCAGATGTCTGTGGTGCCTTCTTATTTCTCCTTTTCCTTGGAACGCTCCGCAGCCTGTGGCCCCCTAGAGCTCCTCAGAGGCAAGGGCGGGGTGCTGGAGCTCCATCCAGCCACTGGGGAAACAGCAGCCCTCACATCCATCCCAGTAATGAAGCTTTGATATATTGTTTGAGGCAGTAGAGGTAGGAACCTCTTCTTAAAGGATTTAAGGGGAAATAAAGCAGAAGAAACTTTAAAACTCTGTAAGCATGAGGACAGGTTTCATTACCTCTGGACTCCAGCTCTCCTTTTGCACCTGGCAGCCCTGAGTTGCCCTTCGCTGGCTGCTCCCTTCGCTCTGCTCAGGCCCCCAGGCATAGGTTTCTAAATTACCTGAATTTCAGTTGGAAGAAGAGGGAGGGGATCTAACCTGATTCAGGAGAGGAGAGGAATTCCATGTGTTCCCTGGGTGCTGATGAAGTTACTAGGCCAAAACCATGTCTAAGGCATGCCTGAACTTTTAAAGTAGAAAATCTGAACTTGAGCAATGGTCAAGATAGTAGGAATTCTTTGTGCTTAGAGTTTCCTTCCTGAAATATGACATTCCACACCGAGAGGCCACTTACAGGCTTCAAACTAATATAAAATGTGGTCCGTCACAGGCTCGTTAAAGAGAGCTTGTCTGCCTTCATGATTCTGGGATCACCCCCTTGGAGAAAGGAGGGAGAGGACCCCCATGTGTTTCCCGGTGAGAGCTGGTCAATCTCTTCCCATACCGGGAATCCAAGGAGACAGCAGTGAAACACTTAGCACAGTAGTCCGCAGCAAAGCTGCACCCACATTCTGGCAGTTTGGGGTCACAGCTTTAGGAACAAGTTGCTCCAAAGGTCTGACGCAGGGCAGAACTAGTGCAGTGATCCAGCCTTGGGGTGCTCTTGACTATTGAGCTACCAGGCAAAGTGAGGGAGCCCCTGGGTCAGCCCAGGGCACTGAGGCCAGGGTTCAGGCTTGGCTGCATTTGGACGAGCTCCTGACGCTCAGGAGCTTTGTGTACTCTGTGGTTTCATTGAAAACACCATTAAGGTAATGCCGCTGCCCATCTGAGCAGCAGTATGGCCAGAACCACAGTTAGAGAAGGAAAAGTTATCCAAAATGCAAAAATATGAAATATTTATAGCAACAACATTTCAGGGCTTCATGACTGATAGGCTAAAAGGCTAAGAAGCAAATTATGACCTCAAAAGTTAAATGCTGGAATAAGAGTCAGGCAAAGAAGAAAAGCTGGGAAGTACCCCCCTCCATATCCCCAGCGTGAATGTGAGAATTTGGTACTAGAGAGTGCTGTAGACCAAGTCCTCAGAATTCGTGTGCTGAGATACTAACCTGCAGTATCTCAGCATGGGCACGTATTTGGAGATGGAGTCTTTAAAGAGGTATTTAGTTAACATAAGGTCATGAATGTGGGATCTGATCTCATCTAATGGTGCATCAAAGCTTTCATAAGTAAATGGATGTCCCACTGATAGAGGAGAATGAAACTCCCCACCAACTAGGGGTCCAGAATGAGTTTGTGTTCCCTAAAATCAAAGAATGAATTGTAGGAACAACAGACGTTAAGAGTAGAATATATTTATTGAGAGAAAGAAAGCTTCTGTCTGAAGAGACACAAGGGGTCCCGAGCGGGTGCCAAAGACTCTGTCTTTTCTAGGGATTTTTATAGAGCAAAACCACGAGGTGAGACGGGTCCAAGATGGGGAAAACATGGGAACTCGCAAGGTGGGCACGAGGTGGGACATAACTATGGTCAACCGTGAGATTAATTGCATAGATAAAATTGATACAATCACGGACAAATGGGGAAGTGAGTCACGTAGCAAGTGGGCATACAGAGCCGTGACTCTCCCTGTAGGGGGTTGGGTGGTGACTCCTGGTCTCCTCAGGGTGACAGAGACCTAGTTAGAAAATCAGTTCCTTATGTTTTCCTTAGGACATATGTGGGTGCATTTGATGAATCTTTTGTCTTGAGGTCTGGCCCACAGTGGAGGTGTCTGTCCCTCTCACAGTTGCCGGGTATCTAGTCTTCTGCACTGGCTCCTTCGAGGGCCCAGCCCTGTCTGACTGCCTATAATATTTCTATCTAACTCAGCTGCCTGTAACATCACCACGCCTCATGCTCTTATAGGTGAGCTTTGGGAAGTGGCTGGATTATGGGTGTGCGATAACTGGGTCAGTCCACTGATTAATTTGGTATGATTATCGGTGATGGAATTACGCAGAGGAAACCCCAACCTGGGTGTGGGTGGCTCCTCTTTCTGCCCACCCTGCCATGGGCTGTCTCTCTTCTCCCACCCCCCCTACTTTGGAGCCAGTTGACTGTTATTGGGGCCTTGGCCTAGGACAGCCTATCTCCTGCACAGGGATACAATAAAGGAAGCAAACACAGACAAGATGTGTATTTTACGTACAGGGGAAGCAGTGCAGTTAATGTCAGGGAAGGACTAAGACCACAGGGCACCATGGCCCCGGCACTTATTAGGGGCACAGCTTGATTGTGGGTGTGCTGGTGGGCTGTAGGAAGCAATGGGGGTGGACCAGTGACACAGGCAAGGCTCCAGGATTGAGGCTCAAGAATGGGAGGTACAAAGCATTTTTGGGAAAGCACCCAGGAACAGATCACGGTTAACTAGTAACCTATTATCTGCTGACATGACAACGGAGCTAGGAGGAACAGTCCTCAGCTGTGGTGTTTACTTGCTTGGGGTGCACGGACTTCGCAGACCGCTCACTGGCTCCAGCTCTGGCCATTGGCTTAAGGATCAACCTTGTCTGTAAGGAAGACACAGGTCTCACCACAAGTCAGCATAGGACAGACTCTCAGTTTGCTTTATGCCAATTCATTAATACCAAGCGTTGCTTGCTCTGCCCCACATCAAGCTGGTCCTGAGCAACCATGGACTGAACCCTCTACTCACTTCTACAAAGTGCTAAGATAAACCTTTCCTCCTTTAGCTTCTGGGTGTCAGATATTTTGTCTCAGCAACAAAAAAGTTACTAAGACAGCTGTCTACGGAGCCAGACATAGTCAATGCATTTTCTATATGTTTTCAAATTACTGTGGGGTTATTGGGATATAACCCACTGCAAATTGAAGAGCATCTGTACATGAATAAAATACCAGGAAAGGAGGAGGAAACAGACGCACAACATAAAGCCAAGCTCACTGAACTGGAAAATCAAAAATGGTGGACTTGGTAAGCCAAGAGGTAGCATTTTGGGGTTAACCATTATTGACAGTATAGATAAAGCTCTGACATCAATGAATCCATAGAATGAAAAAAGCAAAAATTAACAAAATTAGGTATTAGAAAGTATGGAGAATAGCCAAACTTGGAGGCTGAGGCAGGAAGATTGCTGGGAATTTGAGGCCAGCCTGAACTACATAGTGAGACCCTGTCTCAAAAAAGGAAAGTGTGGTGAAGCACAGATAAAGAAAGTTAGTTATATTAGAATACCTGTATTATCTATGTGATAATAAAAATAATAATTTTTATAAATTGGATATTTTCATGGGGAAATATGGATCATTAAAATCTTAGAACGTAATGGACCATCCTCTTTGAATCTGCTATGAGCATTCTTCTTTTCTTTGGTAATTAAGTGCCTCCTCAGCGCTGAATCAATCCCATGGTCGTTTTTCCTAATCATTGTCCTGCACTCTGCTCGGCCCCACAGGCCACCAGTCAGGCAGGCGCTGTCACTGCGGAATGGCTTGCTGCTGGCCTCTGCTGCATAACACCTGTGCAGCACTCACCACCAGACTGAAAGTTTGTGTTGACATCTGTCTTTTCACTGTGAGCTTCTTGCAGGCAGGGACCAAGTGGTGTTGCTTTATTTCCAGCATCCACACGTTATCCCACCAGTGTTGTGTAAAGTTAAAGCATAAATGATTCAAGACTGGATGGAGTGGAACGAGGGATGATTTACAGTGATCAGAAAGAGCTGGTGGTGTTTGTCAGTCAGTGGAAAATGCCAGGCAAAATGGGAAGAGAAGAGATGTGCTGGTGGGAAAGTCCTTAGAGGAGGTCCAAGGAAATGCAATCCGTGGGGACTCAACACCCAGTGGGAGAAAAGAAGGTAAGAGAAAGTATCAAAAGCTTGCTGGGTAGAAATGATGAAAATTGTTCAACTTGGATAAATGTAATATTTCTAAAAAAATCCAATGAAGAAAGGTCACATTCTGAATGAAGATGGGAGAAGGTGCTAGAACATTTTAGGAGCGGCATTGAAAAGAGCTTTGAATGGCGCCTACACCTGATGCAAGCACCTGCCAGGCTGGGTGACCTAGTGGTGCTCAGTGGGGTGCTGTGCAGGTACAGGGCTGCCAACATGGAGGGGTCCAAGGAAGCAGAAGCCTGGCTGGCTGTGGGGCTTGGAGTGTGGAGAGCCCCAGCCCAGAAGATAGCCAGAAAATACCAAGACTCAAGAGGTTGCACCTCAAAGAGGGAGTGGGCCGGGGGAACACAGCCCGAGTGCAAAGAAGGTCCCAGACAGTCGGTATTCTCTGTTTCTTTCTCTTTTGTTGGCTAAAAATGATAGATTATTTCATAAGGTCGAATGTCTGAAAACAACACGGCCAAATTGGAATCTCTTCACAGAGGACAAAAGCAAGAATGAGCGTGTCGCCCCTGGGAGCCTTTTCCTTTACAGGCTTTGCCTCTTCACTTCAGTGTGTGGTTTCTCACCATGATGCTGTGACCGCTTCTCTGTCATCGGCCCAGTCCTTCCTCACCTGTACACTGTGCTCTCTCAGTGGCCCTCACCGCAGCCTGATGGGCGGGACACTGCAGGTGCTGCAAAGCTACCTCCCCCCAGAGCCGCCCTCTGTCTTCTGGGCCCTGCAAGTGTCTTCTCGGCCCACCTGGATTCCCTTCTTCTTCTTGAGGGAGACATAATGACTGGCTGAGGAGGCAAGAGGCTTCTCCAGCTGTCCTCCATGAAGAGGGTTAGATAGTCACTATCTGGAGACCCCAGGAGGTGAGGTCTAAGGCCATTCACATGTGAGAATGTGGGGTCAACCCCTGTCTGAGGTATGGAAAGGGCACCTGTGATCAGCCTCCATGGCCTACAAGGGCTGAAGCTCTTTCTGCCTCTGTAACAAACAGGTATTCGGAGGAATGAGGGTGTAGCCCAGTGATGGAGCACTTGCTTTGCAATGAGTGAGGTCCTGGGGTCTGTCTGCAGCACACCAAAAAAACCAAAAGGAAGCAAACAAAAGGACGGGGGGGACTACCTTTGCAGAAAGACAACAGTGAAATAGCTCTTTTAGAAAGAAAAAATAAATAGGAAGAATGGTTTCCATCTAATATTCAGACAGGATACTTCATCAGCAAACAGTTCCTGTTGAAAGGCAAGTCTCTGTCCAGCGTGCTGAGCTCTGTTAAAATGCTCCAGGCACGATGCTGGGTGGTGCATTTCCCAGCAATCTGGAAGCCTCAGTCCATGGAGCCCCGGGTGTCAGTGCGGGCATATTTTTAACTTCGAGTACGTGTAGTGCAGGGAATGTCTGGGCACCCATCTGACATTTTGCATCTTGATTTTGGCTTTGACATTCAAGCGTTTGTGTCTTCCGTAAGACTGTGATATTAGAGCCAGAATGGATTGAAGGGAGTCCCAGAGGGAACTGAAAGCATAATGTGATGCTGCATGTTGAGCAAATCGCTTTTCCAAAGCCTTTTGGTAGAGCCATCGCTTTTCCGAGAGCACTGGAGAGCAAGACAAATGCATCTGCTGGGAAGTGAAAGGCTCCAGGTCAACTCGGAGCTTTGGGCATCTGGAGTCCTGCTGGCGGAGACAGAAAGTCATTACTTCCTCTCTTGGAATAAATCTCCGTCCAGCTGGCTCTTGGCTGGGCAGTGAGCAAAGCACTGAGCAAGGCACTTATCAGGCTGCCTCACTGCCCCGGGACAAAGCAGGGACCCCGTGCTTGGAAGTTGTATCTGGCCTTTGGAGTTTTCTGGAAGGAGTTGCTGCAGGCCTGGCCCCACGCCTGCCTGGGTAAGGTGGGTCACCACTGCTAACACAGCTGCCCCTGCCTGGCCAATAAACATCTCCGTCACGTTTCTTGACTCTATCTAACTAACGTCGGAGGAATTTTCTTTCATGAATTCCAGAATGCATATGGGGAAAGCCACCCTGTGAGCTTCCTGGAGGGCGTGTCTGGGCGCAGAGCCTCTGCAGCTGGGGCTGCCCCCGAGCTTGCTTCTCACGCCACGTTCTCCGCAGAAGCCCCACTCTGGAGGCTCCGTCCAGCCTGCGGTGGCTGGAAGTTGCAAAGCTGCCCGTGTAAAGACTTCCAGGGTGAGGACCAGCCCTCCTGGAGCTGTGCTGCCCAATGCATTTGCTTGGTCACCCCCAGCCACTGGGGCTGCTGAGCCTTGAAATGCAAAAAGTCCAACTGAGGCACGCTGTGAGCAGGAGCTCCAAGGTAGATTTTGAAGAGTAAGAATTTTGAAAAGAATGTAAGGTGTTCCACTAAAATTTTATGTTGATTATGTGGCAAAATAATATTCTGGATATGCCATATTAAATAAAATAGGTGATTAAATTTAATCTCACCTATTTCCTTCTTATTTTTAAAAAATGTGTTGCATTGAAAATTTAATATTTGAAAGTGGTTTGCTATGTGTTGCTGCACGCAAGGTAGGCCTTGCTTTCTGTTTGGTAACAGTAAGAATTCCTCCCACTTCTGGGGACTTGCTGAACAAATGGCTTCTGTGGAGGGCGACAGGAAACAGGCCACACTCTGTGGACCTCAGGGTCTTGGGCACAACTACTGTGCTTTGCACAGATAGCTGCAGAGCAGCCAGGACCAGAAGGGAACCAGTGAGGGCGGCTGTGTGTTACAGAAACAGACCGGGACCCCATGTGGCCTGGGAGCAGACTTTGGGGGCTCCTAGTCTTACAGAGGGGCTCAGTTACCAAGTGAATTCTCCTTGGATTGGAGAAGCACATTTTACATTCGTAGACCTCACCTGTGCCTATCTGTGCCTCTGGCGCTCCTCCCACATGTGACTGCCTTGGAGCATGCCTGTGATTCTTCAGTGGCAAATCACAGACCAATGAGCAGGTGAGGAAACAGGGTCTAAAATATGGTTGGCGTTTGTCAGCAATCCTCGGAACTCTTGCCTAACCCTCCAGTCTCTCTCTTTCCCTGGCTGTGTCTCTCTTCCCATTGACTGGGTGGGAGTTTATGTCCTGCTGGGTCACTTGGGGGGAGACTACCGGCAGGGCTGGCATTGGTCTGGGCTGATCGGGTCTCCTGCAGCTCAGTGGATATTATCACCTCCCTAGTTGCCCTGGACACCCTCTCTGAGACTCTCTGGCTTGCCGAGTGGATGTAAGAGGTACCTTGCAGCCTCCCTGCAGCAGCCCTGCTTTTGGCCAGCCTCTGTTGCTCCAGGGCCAGGGCAGCCTCCTCTCCTGCTCCAAGCAGCCTCCCTCAGTCCAGCAGCACCCGCTCCGTGGTGCTACCCACGTTAGGGGGCCAGTGCACACCCCACATCCCCGTAACCCCACACCCAGCCTTGTAGTGCTGGACAGCAGCCGCAGGTCACAGTGTACTTCCCTCAAGGCTGGTGACTCAGCATCCTCTCCAGAGAAACGTCTCTTGCATCATTTGTTCATTTTCTAATTAGGTCATTTAGTTTGTGTACTGTTGAGATTTGAGAGCTCTTTATGAATTCTAGATAATAGTCTTTGTCAGGTACATGGTTTTCTGATATTTTCCCTGGTCAGTATTTTGTCTTTATTTCCTCTTGACAAGGTCTTCATTGAGTAAAAAAGATTTAGATTTTGTTGATTTTTATCTTTTTTTGTTGTTTATGCACCCATGATTTTGGTGTCTTGTCTAAGAACTCTTCACTAGCCTAAAGGCTCCAAAGACTTAATCTGATGATTTTTTTGTTTGATAGTTTTGTGTTTTACATTTAAATCTATGATCCACTATGAGCTGAATTTTGTGTGAAGTGGAAGATTGAGGTTTAAATTCATCTTCCAGGCTTTGGCTGATTGCTCCAGAAGCTTTTGTTTAAAATGTTCCTCCATTTGCATCATTGTCAAAAATCAGCTGGGCATATTCGTTGTGGGTCTATTTTGGGGTTCTTTGTTCTGGTTCACTGGTATCCACTGTACCTCTGCTGTGCCCTGCTATCTCAGTCACTTTGGAAGAGCAGGCCTCCCCCTTAATTGTCAAGATTATATTTGCTATTTTAGATTTTGTGCCCTTTCATATTAATTTTAGGATAAACTTGCCTATGTCAAAAAATGTAGCTCTGATTTTGGTAAGAATTTCATTACCTTTTAATTAATTTAAAGTGAACTGATATTTTCACTATGTTGAGTATTCCATTCATGAATATTTTGTCACTGCATTTATGTAGGCCTTCTCCAGTTTCATTCATTACCATTTTGTAATTTACAGCATCAGGATTCAAGCTGGTCCTTAAGTATTTTATTTGCAAAGATTATAAGCAGTACTCTCCTGTACCGAATAGTGGCATGTTGACAAAGTTCAAGTCTGAAGACTGATCTCACATTGCGGTCCTTATTGAAATCACCATTTGCTGATTAGCTTTAGGGGGTTTTTGTTTGCTGTCACTTTTTTATAGATTTCTTGCAACAACCCTCTTTGCCCTGATGCAGCCTTTCTTCTGAAACATACTTTATGCGATTTCAGTACAGCCATTCCTGTCTTTTTGATTAATGGGTTATCATTTTCAGTCATCTGATACTATTATAGTTGAACTGATCTCTTGTAGATGGAACACAATTGGACATAGAGGGTTTTTCGGTTTGTTTTTCAGTGCACTCTTTAACCTTGTTTTTAATTGGCATATTTAGACCTTTCACATTTGATATAGTTATTGATTTTTTAAGGATTATATCTGCTATTTTATAAATATTTTCTCTCCTTTAGTTTTTCTATTTCTTTTCCTGACTTTCTGTGGTTTACTGTCTAGAATTCCACTTTGGTGCATCTCTAGTTTTTGTTAACACATCTTTTGGTGTAGACATTTCAGTGGTTGTTTAGGTTTCATACGATACGCACGTCACTTAGCATGGTCACCAGGGATTTCACTGGTTCTAGGTGAGTGCACAAACCGCGCTTCCCTGCAGGTCCCTTGGTGCTTATTTACACTATAATTGCCCTAAATTCCCCTGTCTATTCCTCGAGAATAACACCAGACACAGTGGTAATGTTTTTATTTTGTTCCGGTTGACACACTGACATTGCACAGTCTGTTGTCTCAGAACTGGTAGCCGTGGTGTAACGACTGCTTTGGGGGAATCATCACATTCAGCACCTTAAACATGTATCATTTCTTTGTAGCTAAACTTTCAAAATCCTTTTTCCTAGCTATTTTGAATCAGTTTGTGCTTCAACTACCAACATACCAAGCATACTTTACTACCAAGCATAATTTAAAAACTCCAGTGAAGAAAGACATCTTATCATATTAACTGTATTTCTGATTGTTCTTTTCTTTTTCCTGCCTGGTGCTCCAAGATTCCTTCTTGTATCATTTCCTTTGTAGTTGAAGATATTTCAGTACTTTTTAAAGGGTAAGATGGCTGTTTTTTGTTGTTGTTGTTGTTTGTTTTTGTTTTTTAATGGGAAAATGACTTGATTCCTTCCTCCTTCCTGAAGGCTATTTTGGATGGATATAAAAATCAGGATTGGTAGCTCTTTTCTTTCAACAATTGAAAACTGTGCTACTTCCTGCTGGCCTCCATGGCTTCTGAGGAGGAAGTTTCTATTTTATCTCTAGACAAACTGTCCAGTTTTTTCTTATTCTTTTCAAGGTTTTTGTTTTTCTTTAGTTTTTAGAAGTTGATTTTATTCTGCCTTGGCATAGACTTCTGGGGGTCACTCTTAGGGTTTGTTCAGCTTATTAGATCTTCAGGTTTACGTCTTTTACCAACATGCAGCCACAATCATGGGAACCTTCTCCATCTTGCCCTCGTTTTCCTCCCACTGGGCTGTAGTGACACATGTTGGATCTTTTGGCCATGTCCTGGGTCCCGGAGGGTTTGTTCTTCCCATTTCCAAATCTGTTCTTTCACTGCTGCTCAGATGGGAAACTTCTGTTGTTCTGTCTCGAAGACTGCCGACTCTTCCCCTTACCCTCACGTACGCCTGGGCAGCTGGAAGTGCTGGCACCTCACCTGGCCTTTGCCCAGGCTGGGGTATGATGCAGTTTTACATTATTTCTTGGGATATTTATCTGAAATCACACAGTTATTATTTAAAATATTTCTGTCTAGCAGTGCTACTCCTTTCTTGGGGCTTCTCTGGGGCAAGCAGGCTTCTACTATAGCCTGTTTTCTTTTGGGGTCTACTGTCCATGGAGTCTCCTGTGGGCCAGCCTGACAGTGGGATATATGATGGGAATGGGGATTTTGGGGGAGGTTTCAGTGCTGTAAACATCCACTAAATATTTGAAAATAAATTAAGCGAGTCTCAAATAAATTGCACACAGTGGGAAATATCTAATAGAAGCCTCCATCTTCATAATCTAAGCTATGACTAAGTTTTTACTTCAAAAAATAAAAGATAGTGGAGTTTATGACTATGTAAAGATCTCTGCAATAATCAGCGTGATGAACACTGCACCCGACACTTCTCACCGTCACAGCTCTCACCATGTCTGTCTTTCAGGTTGGGCTTCCCGATGATGATTGTGTCCTGCACGGTTGGGATGTGTTACCTCCTCATTGCTCACGTTGTGATGGGATGGAATTAGTCACCATCTGAAGATGAAGGGAAACTTAACCATCATCAACAGCAGGCCAAAACCGCCCCAGACCACTCTGTGAAGACATAAGGTGCTCACCCTGGGATGCTACAGGTGAAGACAAACTGGTGCTTGACAATCAGTCCTCTGCATCCCTTCTCCCTAGGGAATAAACGCAGGAAACACAAGATAATTTACCCAAGATTCCCTGACTGGAAGCCACATGTATTTTTAAAACATTTCTTGCTATTCTATGTAGGAAAAGATAAAAATTCACTTAAAATAGCTTGCAGTTTGTCACTTCTCTTGAGGCTAAAGATAGTTTTTCTTCATGTAATTGCTTTTCATGTTAAAATAATCAGCATTCAAATCATATGCCCCTGAATATAGACTTTCTGAAAATGTATGCCACTTGTAAGGAAACATTTTGTACATCTTAAAAAAAAATAAAGTGTTACTCAAAAAAATTCTGGAATGTATTAATTTCTTGAGTTTCAATTAGTTTACATTATGTAAAACTACATCTTACCCATTTATATTTTTCTCTGGAGTTTTTATGTTATTATTTAAAAGTCGGGGAATTTGACTTGCAGAAGATCAGAAGTGTCTTTTAAACAACACTTTATCAGCATAGGGCACTGATTTCTATTCTAATGGTGAGCACCCTACTTCGATCATTACACAGAAGAGCAGTCAGTGTCCTCAGCTCTGTTTCCTGCTCTTCCGAGGAGCATTCCCTGTGAGGCCCGGATGACGAGGACACAGAGCTGGGGGTCCTGAGCTTCCTCGGAGGTCTCCTCTGCACTGTTCTGTCATGGTGGTGGTGGCCTCAAAGAGGAACCTTCAGTTTCCAGCTGCCTGTGTGCAGGACCTGGAGATGAAATGTTCTCTGCTCGGAAGGATCATTGTGTAACAGTCTGGCTTCCAAAGGTTTGAGGTGCTCAGGGCACTAGTACGTGGAAGGTAAGAGACCTTTCCAGCCCCAGGTCTGTTGCCAGCAGCCTCAGGAGAGGTGTGCCCTTCCTACAGATTAAGGTGTGTGTTTCTGAAGTGGCAACCTGCTCGCCCTCAAAAGAGCTGGGAGAGTTACGGGACTACGCTCTTCGGATTCATGAGCTACCTTTGAAATCCCTTTGTAAGAAAAGTGAAATGCAACCTTGTTCTTATCTTAAAATGTATTCTTAGTCAACATCTCAGAGGTGCTTCTGTTTGCACCTGACCTGGCACTTGGAGGGGACCTTCCAGTCTGTGAAGGAAAGGAGCCACCAGGTCCAGCTGTGTCCTCTTTACTTGACCTCATGGGAACTTAGGTGCCCACAAGTCCTTTCACTAAAGACTTTGTCCTGTCTGCCTTCTACATCCCTGTGCTGGAGCTGGCATGGGTACCTACCAGTTTAGATCTGGTCTTTAGTCTTTCGACACTTTCTTTATTCTCCGGTCCAGCTCACCACCTCCTGCCTCTCATTAGCTCTTCAATTGTTTCTTCTCATTCTTTAAGGCTCATTACTCCCACTTCTCTCTCTTGTATTCCTCCAACCTCCCCAAAATTCACATCTTTGGGTTTTTTGGCTTCTACCACCTTTCCTGTAATCCAGTTCCCTATTACACACAAAACTTGGTCCTCGGTAACTGGATTTTGAGTTCTTCTCAAGCATCTCTCTCTCTACTTGAAACACTTCCAGTTACTTACTGTAGGTTATCATGTGTTATTATTTAGATCTAGAGTATCCCTCCAGACCTCATGTGTTCATCAGTGGGTCCCTTGGAAGGCAATTTGGTGATGAGCCACCCCTTATCTGAGATTAGGTCTGGTCAGAAAAGGTGGGTCAGTTGGAGGGTGGCCTGGGTGATTATACATCCCTCCTCCCAACTCCTCCCTTCTCTCCCTGGTTCCTGGCTGGCATGGCATGAGCAGTTTTCCTCCAAAGCAGACCCTTCCACCCTCCCCTTTCTGCCTTGGAGCCAGAGGCTGTAACCATGAGCCAAAATAACCCTCTCCTCCTTTAAGTTGTGGGTGTCTGGCATTGTGTTTTAGTGTTGACAGAAGTTGACTGAAACTTTGGTAGCTGATAAGTGGGGTTATTGCTCAGACTCTATACCTGACTATGTGGTGTAGAAGCATTTGGAACTGGTTTTCAAGATAAGTTAGGAAAGGTTTGGAGGTGCTGGCTAGAGAAGCCCTAGAATCTGCAATGTTTGCTGGGTTTCTACCTCAGTTTGGTCTATCCCTTTCTGTCCCGCTGTGTCTCCCTTTTGGAATGGGAATGCTGACCTGTGCCACTGTATGCTGGCAGTATTTAACTTTCTTTTGACTTTTACCTAGGATCACAGCTAAGAGTTTGAGTTGGAGGAGACTTTGTGTGAGGATTTAGTTGATGTGTTCTTGTCACACCAAGCAATCACTGTGGCATGGGCAAAATGATCCCATGGGACTGCAGGCCAACGAGGATCTGGCAGCGGTTGGAAAAAGCTGGCGAAGTGAACAAGGGATAGTGAGGGCGTTAT
>PVJX010027157.1:0-25107 GCA_004027295.1 Dolichotis patagonum | reverse complement strand
AGGGTAAATACCATATAATCTCCCTAATATGAGATTTGATAAGAGTATATAAGACTTTATGGTAAGCATGAGGCCCCATCTCATAGCTTCGAAGTCTTTCAAAGTTTTAAATCATCAGTTGGAATGGTGTTATCCTGTTTTGTTTGACTATATCATACGTGATGATATGAACAGCTGTTTTGAAGAAAACATGACAGCTCTTGCTGATTTAATATTATCCTTTTTAGAAGTCCTACCATACTTTTTTTGTTCTATTAGCATGGGTTCTATCTACCACATTGTGTCTTATTGGAATTTGAATATGTGTGATAGTTCAAACAAATTTTTTTCTTTTTTATCAAAAATGAGATATTATAATACCCATTGATCATTTTCTGTTATTAGATTCAGAAAGCCCTGGAATTCTTTCACTATATGCATGGCTTTATACTATTGTGTTATGTTTGATATTATTGTAATTGAAACTATGCTCAACTATAGCAAAGTAAGAGATATGGTGTTAGATATTGTTGATGTCCGGTTGACTTAATGTAAAGTACTGTGTTGCCTATGTTGTCCTCTTCTGATCTGCTCTGTACTGCCCCCTTTTGTTTTATTCTCTTTTAAATAAAAAAAAAGAAAAAGCATTACTCAATCTTGCTAAACCCTAAAGGATAACATAAAAATTTAAGGGAAATGTATTTTTTTTTCTCAAGCTGGCTTACAAAAAATTTTGTTTGAAAATGAAGGCTGGTGACCCAGAGATTATTAGAGAACTATATGTGAAGCATGGCTGCTAAAACTCTGTCATCTCTCAGTGGCCAAAGGCAGCTTTTTTTTATGTGAGGGGACAGGGACTGCCATTTTCTTTCAGGGTCAGGTGCCATCGGGTAACTAATATCATTCTGCTTTTGTCATTTGGCTGCATTTGAGTACCTGCTCTCTGGAGAGCACTGTCATAGGTGCTGTTGGGAATGACAAAGTAAATAGAAGGCATGGTCTCTGACCTTGTCTCAGACACTGTCTGAAAGAGAAATAGGGCTAGGATGTCCAACTGGGATAATAAACTTATTGTTCTTTTAAAATCAATGTCAAAATGGCCTTTGATATCATGTTTTGCCTTTGCAACTTATGCTAGAAGACAACACCCAAGGGCTCTAACAAGCTTGATGCATTGCCTTCAGAGACAACATAAAAGGGATTTGTCTGGATCTTAAAAAATAAAAATAAACAAAATGTCCTACATGTTATGTCTTTATCAGTCTTATAAAGCTTTTTCATGACTTTTATAGACAGTCTCAGAGAAAATGGAGTAACATAAAAGGCTTCTAACACTTGAAGTGACTACCTGGTAACATTCTTTCAACATCTGGGTATCTGTGAATGTTATGCAGCCATGCGTGGACTAAACCCCATTAGTCTGAGTGGAAAGATAAAAGCAGCAACAATATTCTCATCTATCCTTGAGATGCAGTGGGTTCTTATTTCTGGAAGTTAAAGTCTTAATAATGTTTCCTGTGATCTGAATTCCTCAGAAAGCATTTTTCAGTGAGGTCTCCTTACCTCACTACCAAATCTTATTCTTTTTCTACCAGGGTAAAATTAATGTTAGCAACCATTCTGAGTATCTTGATTTCAATATTTAGTACATATATTCTTTTAAATCTGGTTCAGTGTCAGTGAATATTTAAACAACAGACAATGAAAAGTTAAAATATTACTTTCCACACTGTTTGAAGAAGTGTAACATAAATTTGTTCATTCCAAATCCAAAAAATTGAAATTAGGAGATTGTATGCAACAAACAGCATGCAGGTTTCTCATCTTTAAGTATGATGGTATATCACTGTCTGACTTGTACTGGGAGAAAGCAACTTATCAAATAGCTCTTCATATGTATTTTTGTTTGGGTTCCAAGAAATAGATCTTGAGAACAAAAGTTAAAACATACATGAAGAGTTAAAGGAAACATCTCTAAGACAGCACAGAAATGAAACAAAGGAAATGTGTGTTATGAAATAGCTCTCACTACAGTTGACTGGAGTTTAAATCCACTGAAGCACTTTGAGGAACAAAGATGAGAAATGTACCTTAGAGTCTTCTCATTCAGGGATGGTGAGTCCTGGGATATCTACACAGCACTTCTTCTCTAATATGAGATTGGAGCACTCTAAGGGTTTAATGCCTTGCTATTCCTGGCTTTTCCTGTGGCAGCAGAGTCTAGAACCATGAAGGAATGCCCTGTGACAAACAAGTGCTGGGATTCTCAACATAGATTTGGACCAGAGTTCATGAAAGTGATTACAGCACAAGGACATTTTCAGGAAAGTAACAGTATTGTAAGACTATTATAGTGAAAAAGGGTTAACTTCTTATAATCAAGATATACTAAGGAATAATCAGAATAAGAATGCAAATTATACGTCAAGTCTAATCAGCTAGCAGTGCTCGTCCTGTCACAGTTTTAACTTTAAAAGCTCCTTCAGCTTTTTTCCAGGGTCAGAGGTCACAGTTGATTAGCATTTTTGCCCAGGAACAAAGCCCGGATTCCTTGTTTATATAACTCATTTCTTTCTCAAAACATCATTTAACTGATATATATATATATATGTATGTATATATATATATATATATATATATATATATATATATATATATATATACTATTTGAATGTCTGGAAGACTATGGCTTTTTACTCTTAATGAAATATGAACCTTGTAGAAGGTTTTGCGGAGGGAAGCCATACTTAATCAGAAGTGATTTGCTCAAGCTTTAAAAATCACTTTGACTATTTTGATGAGAATGAACTTTGGGACTTTAAGAGCTTAACAGAGTCTGCAAAAAGATGATGACTTCAACCAAAGACTTACAGTGAGTGATGATGATCAGTTGGATATTTAATATTTTGTAATTAAAACTGGCATAATTTGCTTTTTTATCTTATGTAAATATGATACAGAAAAAGAGAACCAAGGATTTTTGGATCAAATATAATAAATTTAGTTAGTATTATTATATCAATTCAAATTTGGTCTGACGAATGTTATACCCATTAACTAGCTGAGTAGAAATCCTTACTAGGCAGGTGGATACTCTAGTCTGAACACCAAGGGAGAGAACTGAGTAGAAGATGATTGGGAATAATCAACTAATACTTATTCCTTGAAGCAATAAGACTGGGAAATTTCACCTCATGTTAAAAGTATTAAAGAAGGAATAAATGAAGGGTGCATTTAGAGTGTTCCAAGGTTTTTAGGTCAGGAAATTGCAAATTTATACACCAGAGTCTGTGGAATTTCACCTCATAAAGTGGAAGCAGAATCAGGAACAAGTGGGGTTCCTGAAACCAAGTGAAAAAAATATTCCAAGGAACAGAATGATTGTCTGTTGCAAATGTTGATGAGAGTTCAAGTAAGATGTGAAATAAAAATTGATTTTTGGATTTAGACATATTTAGCTCATTGCTGACCTATGTAAGAGCAGTTTTAGTGAAAAAGCAGGAGAGAAATCATTACAGAAGTGGTTTAAAGAAAATCAAATGGGAATAACTGGTACTAAGTATAGACAACTGGTGTAGTTCAAATTTCTGTAAAGCAAAGAGGAAATAAAGTTGTTGGCAGGGGATATGGAGTCAAGATACAGTTTTTGGCAACCCATTAGAAGAAATCATGAAATGCTAGTCACACATGGCAATGAAAGAGACACCAACAAAAATAAAAAGCAGAGATGAGCATCAAGTAGCTAAGAGTGGAAAAAAACTTAGAAAGAAGAAAAAAACAACTGGCTTTAGATGGACACTCAGAGAGTGCACTGAAAGTAACTGGAAGGAAGAAGATCATAGGTATAACAGAAATGGTTGCATCAACAACCTCTACTCTGTTGGATTTTTCAATAGTATCTTCTAGATTCATTTGCTCACAGAAATCACAGGAAGGGTCACCAAAGGAGAGTAAAATGTAGTAAGAAGGGAGGGGTTAAGAATAGATTGTACATAAAAGTGTACTCTGTTCAAAGAAAATGTAGAGTACAATCCCTGGGCTACAAAATGACCCATTTGAAGAATATGGCTTAAAGCAAGAATAGTGACCATAGTTCTCTTTCAGTGTTTTTTTTCCATTTTTGTGTTAAGTATTCTGTCTATAATCAACTATCTTGGGTACAAGAACAGAGCAGTGTAATGCTTCATTTAAGCAAGTATGATGTCTCATTGGTTGAATATGCTAAAAGAAGGGCAAGGGTGCTGAAAGTATGTATAAAATATGTAAGCATTTGAATGAAAAATCAGCTTCATACTAAGATTTGAAAGTTTCATTGTGATATTTCTTTACAGAGGGACTTACAATGGTAAAGTTTGAAGCTAATACCCAATACAGTTAAAATAAAAAAGGAAGGGGACCAGAAAATAGCTAAAAAATCTAAGGTTAGTTTATTTTACCAAATTCTAGTACTTTGTAATAGTTTGGGAGCTTTCCATTTGCTAAAGAGTATTATTTCTTTGGTTTCTCAAATAAGCAAAACCATGAGGTATTTAAACTTGTGAATCTGATTTATTTCACTTAATATTGTTGTATTGAGGTGAATTCATTTACTTACAAATGCCTCAAGTTTATCCTTCCTTCTTTATTGCAGAGTACTGCTCCACTACATATATATAAGATGAAGGAGAAAGATCTTTTTCAAATGGAAAGAGAAAAAAGACATAGAAAGATTGGTAAGAATTGGAAGGGGAAAAAGTATTTTAAAAAAAGAATCGAAGAAAAATTTGAAATACAGCTTTTTTTGTAATGAGACAGGACAAAAGAGTTGGGAGGAGTAGGAGAAGACATCAGATGAAGGAGACAAAAAAATTAAGGTGTGTTATGCATTTGTAAAAATTCTCCATAATAAATGTAATTATTGTGTGCTGAAAACATCTGCCAAAAAAGGAAGGGGATCAATAGATGAGTAGAAGGGGGAAGGGAAAGGGGATGAAAAAAGAAATTATGATATGTTATGTGCATGTACTAATTCCCCACAAGGAATGTAAATATAATGTACTACAAATATGTACTAAAAAAAAATAAATAAGTTAAAAAATATTATTTAAAAATTTTAAGTTGATATTTACTACAAAAATACAGACTATTAGGTGGCATTGAATAAGAAAACATTGCCTTTATTTTTAACCTTAAAATTAATTTTAAAATAAAATTACTTTACATATTTGTTGAACAAAGTGCTTCAAATCATCTCAATTTCATCTTTACGGGATCATAGAGAATATTACAATCCTACTTGGGTTCCAGATTTTTGAAATGTAATATTCCTTAAAAATTAAAGTAACATAGACAAGCAAAAGAGCAGAGGTTAGATCTTAAGTATGTATTGCTGACTTTTGTTTATAACAAAGAAATTAAATAAGTAAGCAATTAAAACTATTGTGTCCAGATGACTTTCCCAGTTAAAAATTAACAAACTGTACTATCGCTATATTATGATGCAATTGTATTTACTATACTAGAACAGGCCTCTCAGTCTACACAAATGCTGTTTAGAAACACAAGGAAGAATGTAAAGCTGAAAAGTATAAAGCCATACTCTGAAGTCAATGGTAAATTTCGAGTCAAGGAATTCATTGACATTGTAAACTGCAAAGTAGTCATAGTGAAAAATTGCTAACAACTCCTGCTGTGATTTAAATGTATATCTCAGAAAGTATGTAGTACAATCTTAATCCGAATTTGACATATTCGGAAATGGGTCCCAATGAGAGGTGATTTGTCTATGAGGTTGGAGTGAATATATAAACACAGGGAGGCAACGTATGAAAGGTTGAGTTTGATGCCCTTTGCAATCTCTTTTTCACTGGCTTTGCCTTTCCACCAGGGGAGGATGACACAGCAAGAAGGCCTTTGCCAGATGTCATTCCCTGGATTTTGGATTTCACAGTCTCCAGAATCACAAGAAACACATGTCAATTATGTACTATTGTGTTTTAAGTATTCTCTTAACAGCAGCACAAAGAGACTAAGATGGCAATCATAACAAAAGAGGAAGTCCTTTTTTAGATTAGGCTTTGAGGAGATTGTGAGGTAGAATCTAAGGGACTTGTTAGGATATCAGCAGTAAAATTAAGGGCTTATGACAGGAGCTCAGTAAAAAAAATGTTGGATAGCGGAAAAAGAATCTCTTGCATATATTACAAAATGAAATGAGGAGCACAGTTAAGAAAATTCATGTGTGAAAATAACAGATAAAATATAAAACATTTACTCAGTGACTGTAGGATCAAAATAAAATCTAATTTTGTTACAGGACCTCAAGGAATTTTGCAAATTATGTGCTTTCATTTTTTCTATTATGTTCATTCCATTTTTGTCTTATTCTTTTCTCATCTTGCTTAGGCTTAATTCTAGTTCAGTTTCTAAGCTGTGCTGTACCATTTCTTTACATTTCCCTTGCTCTGTGACATAGTTAGCTGTCTTTGACAGACTTTCAAGTAGCAATGAGAGCATCTGTTCTTAGTGTGAACGTGCTTCACTGAGTCTTCAAGCTCCCCTTGGATCTGAGATTGTTGACGAAGCTGATGTTTGCTTGTTCCCTTCTCCATCTCTTGGTCAAGGCAATATTCATGCAAAGTCTGAAAATTCCTGAGTCTAGTCTTCCCAGATCAAGGGAATCCTTAGTCACTGAGAGATAAGAAAATTTACTTTCCTGTCACATTCCTCAATCTGTGTCTTAAATATTTATGAAGATACTACTATACTGACTTTGTCTCATTTCTTCACATTTAATCTGAAGTGTCAGTAACCAACAGGTATTTTTTTAAAACAGTATTCCCTGTACTGTTTAAATCTGCAGGTTTAAATTAGAGTCATATGTATTGGAATATATATATATATATATATATATATATATATATATATATATCCTAATATCCATGTTTATACCAATTTTGCTCCAGTAAACAGGGTTAAAATGATAGATAAAAAATTTTTTAAAAGACTATTTACTTCTAGGAAGATGTTGGAGTGGTAAACAGCAACAAATTAGACTCTCCATGGTTTGTTATCCACAGGCAGGAATACAACAATGTGAGGAAAGAGGGAGGTTGGTCCCCACACCTAGCAAATATGCAGTGAGAATTGAGCTAAGAGAAAGACTTCAACATAGAAGAAGAAGATGACAAGCAGCACTTTCACTCTGAGCCCTGGCTCACAGCATAGGAGGGCACATAAATCTGGAGGCACCTGGCGACTGCTGATGATTCCAGAGGTCATGTAAAAATGGCATGGATGACACAGAGGACTGCAGTGACTGCAGAGTTACTTGAGTGCACACTACTCAGGAGAGAGTGACTGCCAGACTTCATCATGGAGAGAGGTCATCTGAGCTCAGTACCCAGAGCAGCTGCTGGCCGTTTTCATCTAATGGTTCCCACTGTCAGGGCAAGACTGAGTTCAAGACTGCAGGAAGTCAAAGAGCCGAGTTCAAGCAGGTGAAAAGCCCAGTTCAAGCCAGCAGGAGACACGTAGTGTTTTGCTGGCCAAATTACTTGGGTTCCAGCCTCAGTCAGAAACTGCCCTGAACTTCAGTGAAGCTGAAAGTGCAGACTTGCTGAGATTATCCACTACCCCACTGGAAATCTACGGCTTAGATTAACCAATACAGATCTGAGCTCTGTATGCCCATTCTGGCAACCAGTGACAGCAAAGATGTGCCTTGAAGTGGACATTATTTATTCTTTTCTACCTTTTTGTTCTTCTTGTTTTGTTATGAATATGAATACTATTTTAAGTTTTATTGTAGTTTTGTTCTGCTCTTAATTTCTTTCATCTCTTTTTCCCTCAGTCTTCTTCATCAGTTTCTCAATTCATGTAACCTGCCTTTGTCCTCCAGTTTTGCTTCAAATCTTCCTTTTCTTCCATTTCTCTGTTTTCCCTAACCTCTTTTACATTTTATTTCCTGAGAATAAACTGCCATATTGAAGGCATACTCTGTATGCAAAACTTTTGGTTTGTTTTAGATTTTCTTATATAACCACAAATCCAGTTCATATGGTTACAGGTGGCAAATTTAAGTGTTATCACAGTTTGTCATTTTCTAGGTGGGGTTTGATTCTTTTGCTATTACTGATTGTAATACTTTAGCCAAAGTGATGCAACTGTTCTAATCAGTTGCTCTTTTTGGTATCCCAAGATGGAGATTGCGTGAGGGGCAAAAATGACATCATAGGCAAGTACCAGAGAACACAGAGTAGGCCAAATGGACAACAACTTCTCATTCTCAATACACTGAAGAGGTAGGAACTTGCAAAAGACTCAAAACCCAGAACTTGGTACACATGAAGGATATCTTTGAGAATTAGTCATTCCCAAAGAGTTTGTCATACTAGCAATAAAACTAGCTGTCATAAGCAATTTAGAAACATTGATGAATTAATTAAACAAACAAACAAACAGAACCACAGAAAATAAGAAGACACAGAAGCAAGATGCAACCCCAGACTTCCAGATCAAAAGCCTTCATTGGAAGAAAGCCTCTTTAACTAACTGTATTGAGAAAACTGGCTTTCCACATGTTGAAGATTCAAATTATACCTGTATCTTTTGACATGCATTAAAAAAATTAAAATGAATTAAATATCTAAATATTAAAACAAAAACACTAAATATGATGGGGGATAGAATAGGTAGAACACTTGAAGACATAGGTGTTGGGAAAGACTTTATGAACAAAACCCTGAATACACAGGAAATATCACAAAGAATCAACAACTGGGATCTCATTTTCTTAAAAAAAATCTCTTGCATACAAGAAAGAACCACCAACAGAATGAAGAGGCAATCTATAGAGTGGGACAAAAGTGTTGTCTGCTGTTCCTCGAAAAATACTAATATCTAGAATATATGCAGAGCTCAAAAAAATCAGATCCCTCCAAATTTGAAGACCCAATCAAAAAATGGACATCTGAAATGAATAGACACATATATATGAAGAATTAAAATAGCAAATAAATCTAAGAAAAAAATATTTAGCATCACGAATAAAATCAAAACGACACTGAAATTCCATCTTACTCCAGAAAGAATGGCTATTATTAAGAAATTAATCAATAACAAATGCTGATAGGGTTGTGAGGAAAAGTGAAAGCGTCTCTACTATTGGGAGTGAAAACTGGTGCAACAACTATGGAAATCAGTGTTAAAATTCCTCAAAAGCTAGAACTGAATGTCCCATTTGACTGAGTTATTCCCCTTCTTGTTACCTTCCTGAAGAATTAAAATCATTATACTAGAGACTGTCTCAAAAGACAGTGGACCGGTAAGCAGCAGGTTATGGACCCTCCCTGTGAGCGACAATTTGATGCCAGAATAAAACATCCTAGAGAGGTCCAGACAAAGGCAGAAGGATTCTCTCAACCCAGGAGTGAGAAGGTTCAGAACCACTTAGGTAAATAGCAGATTGCCCCCCCCAATCTAAAAACTGAGGGGTTTGGTGGGACCCAAAATGTGCAGTACCCTGTGGGAGTGAAAGGGGAGGAATAGTCTAAAAAAAGAAGGCAGAGGATATTGTTAACAGTGTAGCAGGATCTAAAAACCACATTACTCACACTGTTCTGCTTAGATGGATTATATTCTGTTCCAGACTGTCCACTTGTACTCAATTTGAGGGCACAGACAGCTATCCTGAAAATAGCAGGATATAGCATGGTAATCATCCTTAACTTCCTATTAACTTAATCTGAAGCCTTGTATAGCTTACACTGTTTTGTCATGACTGATCTTAATTGAATCTGGTTTGTTAGATTGTTGCTTTGTATTGATAGATTATATTCAAATCTGTTATGATTGATAGTATCAACTCTGAGAGTGTAGGCAACTACACTGAAGATGACAAGAGTCACTAGGATACCTACTCTAGTTTGATTATTACCTGCTTTTGTAGTCTTATACTATATGCATTGTTTTGTTTTTATTAATATTGTTATGTACTGCTATATTCAATTATACTGTACCTGATGATATGAACAATTCTATTGAAGACAACAAGAGACAACACAGTAACCATTGTAGATCACATTGTACTGTTTTTGTATGACTTTTTCATTTCATGTTTCTTATAAGAATTTGTTTTGTTTTGTTTTGTCTTGCTATGTTTGTCTTTCCCTCTAATACAGAAAAGATAGAAATACATGTAGAGACTCATGCATGTGTAGAACCTATAGACAGTTTATGCGAACTGATTTTTTAATGCATGATGAAATGGACAACTACTCTGAAGAAAAAGAGACACTAATGTACCCAGTGCTGATTTTGTAGCATAATGAAGTGAAATCCAGCCATACTATTATTCTTTGTTCAGAGTGATTTTAGCCTGTTTCGTTTTGCTTAAGTTCAACATACATGAAGGTCTGGACAGCTATTTTGAAGAGAATGAGAGACACTATGACAGCCATTGTTGGTCTCCCTATTATCTGGTCTTGAGTGCCTAAAACGCCTTCCTCATCCTGTTCAGATCACTTCCATACTATGTTGTTTTGTGTGAATTCTCTGTATGTGAAGATATGGACAACTATTTGAAGAAAACGAGACAATATGATAGATAGTGAAAATCTCTGATTGTCTTGCTTTGAAATTTATATCTCTTACATTGCTTTCTTGTTTTCAGTTTTGTTGTGTTTAATTTTACCCTCTTTAAAATAAAATAAAAAATAAAATCATTATACCATAGTGATATATGCATACCCATGATTATAATGGCACAGTCTGTAATAGCAACATCTTTGAAAACTTGATGAATGGATAAAGAAGATGTGGGATTTTTAAAGTTTTGTACAATGAAGTACTATTCAGCCATAAAGAAAGATTAGCTTGAGTAATTTCGAGGTAGATGGATGCACCTGGAAACCTTACTCTTGGTGAAATAAATAAGACACACATGTTTTAATACAGTATTGTTTCTTTGGTGTGAGAAACTAAAAGCAGAAACAAGGATTGAAATGTATAATAGATGTTAGGAAATGGAAACATATTAACATGGTAAGGGGAACTAGGTGGAGGGGATAAGAAGGGAAGACAAGGAGAAAAAAGAGACTGAAAGGAAAAAATGGGAAAAAATATTTTGTAAGTAAGGAGCAACAGGGATTGAAAAAAGGAGACAGGGACTGAAAATAAAAGTAGAAATAAAATATAGGTACAAATTCCCTATGATGAATGTTATCATAATGTATCATAATGTATATCTAAGTGTACCAAGAAAAAATAGCTAGAAATTAATGAACTATTTATAAGAATAAATATTTCTAACCACCAAATAACTTCTAAACAAAAGGAGAATATATATGAAATAGAGAATACAACACTTTTTCAATACTCTTTTTATTGATTGTAAATCCTCTTGAGCAAAATTAATTGAATAACCAAATTACATTTTCACTATGCAAGATTTTGGCTTTGTTTCTGATAACATGTTAACATACATGAAGTCAATATGTCAAATTAGATGTCTCTTATGAGCTAAATGATTTGGGCATATACTTTTGTCTTGAAAAATGAAGCCATTAATAGAAATTCTACGGCCTATAGAAAGTGTACTATTAAAGGCCACGTAAAGGGAGGTCAAAAATAAGAGATTAAAGTTGGTTCTTCATGGATACAGTGCACGAAAAGATCTCAACACCTTAAACAGAGGTTCCTCATATGCACAAGCCCTCGTCACTAGTCACTCCTTGCTCATGGTGCTTCCTGTAAATGATTCCCCAGCACTACAGCTGACACACTGTGGTATTTCAAGAAATGCCTCTGAAATAGGTGAAACAGTTCTTTGGGTACCTAATCTGTGTTCATGACTGTCTGATCTTATGCAATTACAGGGTTAACCACTGATCTTTGCTCAAAGGTAATCATTCAACAGAGAGTAACCCTTCTCAAGTGACTTTCCTTCAATCAGACTCCAGTTTCATGAAGCAAAGTTTAAAATACACAAAAATCTCAGAAAGAATAATTTTCCAATGTTAAAATTTAAAAAATAAATTGTGTAACACTACCTTTTCCCTACCAACTATTAAAAATATCTATCAAGCAAATATCAGTTACCTAATATGTTTCAAAATTGAAGGGAAGAAAGAATAAGAAAGTAAAATGAGAAACTATGAGAGGAATAATAAATGAGTGAAAAGAATATGGGAAAGAACTGTTAAGTTTAATTCAATTCACAAGGAAATTTTAAAATGCTACATAATATTTGATTCATTTTCCCTACTAATTTAAATTTAAAATGATGGAAACAATTTGCCTTTCTAAATATCATTGGAAAACGAAGAATTATCTTTGTCTTCACATTATGCAGTCAATGGTCACATAACTTTCATCTTGAAATCTAAAGGTGATAAAATGGGTATATTAATGTTATTTCATTATAAACAGATTGTGTCATATAGTAAATTATTACAGGTGTTCAAATTTTTAATTTATAAAGTATAAAAAAATTACAAAGAATATTTCAATTATTAATTAGGTTAACAAATTTAATGGCCATCAAACTATGTTTGTGGAATAAAATATTATCAATGAACAATTGTTGCCCTCAGAAGATTATTTTTAGCTGAAGAATCTTTTAAAGTTATCATGAAAGTTCATTAATGACCTTAACTAGACAACACAACTTTTTTGAAATTTCCTTTATCTGCCACTGAAATGAATACCCTTGATCTAATAAAAAATAGTCTCGGACATAATAAAAAACATACCTCATGCATTTTGTGTTATTTCTCAAGATAAAGTTACATAAGCATGAAGCATCTACTAATTATAAATATACATTAAAATGTACTAAAAGATAAAAAACTAAAGTTTGTTTTTATTTCCTAGATTTCTAATTATTTAGTTCCCTTAAAGTTGATTTTAAAACTATTTAAGTATGAAAGGAAACAAAATATATATGACTCAAACAAGGATACTTATTTGTAATTTAAATATTGATGGGCATTTAATTATACACTGCATCCATCCTGCTTTTGCTGTTTTAATCACAGTCTTCTAATACCAATTGCCTAGGAGAAAGGCATGGTAACTGCAATCGTGCCATTAGTCATCTAACACAATAAACTGATTATTTGCCAAGGGAGACTTGTCTGCATCATTCACTGGGGGGGTTAGCACCTTCTCAGTTTGGAGACAGACATTTCTTTTATGTCTGTCTAAGAAATTTATGAACAGATCCAAAGAAGAAATAACAATGTGCCATCATATGACAGGTTTACAGTAGAAGTAGCTCCTAAAGGCATTTTTAAATGACAATTTTAAAAACAAATATTGCTAAAATGCTACTGGCATGCTACCCACGTTTATTGTGAGATAAGTCTTACGAAGAGCGGGCTCCAAGCGTCCGCTCCCTCTCTGCTCCCTAATGAGCACTTCCATGAGGAAAATAATTGTACCGTATTTTTCATACCGTTACCAGTTACCAACGCGGCATTAAATGTGTCGTTAATGTACATGGAAAAGATCCAGCACGTCAGGAATAGCTAAGCCTCTCACCACCTGGACTTCAACCCAGATTCAACTACCCGGCGCCAGCACACCTTCTCGGGGGAGCCAGAGGGCGACGGCGTGCTATCACGGAACTGTCCTGGTCTCTTCGGGAAAATAGGATTTGCTTCTTTGTACAACAGCTGTACACTGACCCAGACGCTCTCCTCACACTGCTGAAAAGGTTCACAGTGATTGAGGGAAAGCATCTGAGTCCACTGAAGCATTTCATCTGCACTGTATCTATTTTTAGTCATCCCTAGAAAAGTTATCCCAGAATTCGCCCTCCTGCGTGTTTTCCTTTTGCTTCGTCATATTTCATGACTCCAGTTCAGGCTTTCAGTACAGTTAAACCAAAGTGATGGAATGGAGCCAAATTATCCTGCCATTTTTCTAGATTTCTACCCACACTATCAGGATCTCATTACTTCACTCTTATTAACCTGCCTGTAAGTTTGAGTAATTTACACAGCTATTGATGATTAAAATTCACCACTAAAGCCATGCTACATCATTACAGTTAAAAAAAAAAACAGTGATAGTGGAGCACAGCCCAATAATAACCTGGCATTTCAACACTTTTGCGCCTTTTTGATGCTCTTGCGCAAGTCAGCCAGGACATTCGTGTGTACCCCAGTGGCAGCGCAGAAAGCTGGTGGGAAGAGTAACGAGCATTTCTATTTGGACAATTACTGTACAATGTTAAGTGCCACTCTTTTATTTTCAGGCATTACTGAAAATAATGTTTGGTTACTGAGATGTTAAATATATCATAGATTACCTGTGGAACTACTGCTCACCTATAATTAATCTTCAGGTTTCTCTACTGTTTTTCTTCAGGCAATTAACTCCAAATGTGTAATGTAACAGTTTCTCAGTTAATATGAAGAGCTCAAACTCCACGGTGACTAAGCAAAAAAGCTCACATGATTAATATGGTACTCTTCTCACCTGTGATTTTAGAAAGGCTACCAATAGAGTTTCAATAGTTGTTAAAGCATTTAATTGAGAGTTATTTAGCTGCTCATTTCCTAAATGTTCAAAGGTTAATGAAAAAATTAAGGATTATTTGCCAGGTAGTAAAAAATAAGTCTACAGGGTACTGAAAGAATGATTCCATACATATCACAATTATAAAAATATTAATATTCTAAACCCCACTTTAAAATTTAACGTGAAAGGACTTACCTAAATATAGGATTTAGTAGTGTCTCAACCATTATTTGCTTTCATACTTATGTTTTGTGTGACTGAAAAATCTCTCAATATATTCTTGTTTTCTCTACAGTATAACTTGAAACAAAGGTCAGGGCTAGTTTTGTCTTATAGGCTTCTAATTCCAGTACTCAGACAGCTTGAGGTGGGAGGATTACAAGTTTGAGTCCACTCTGAGCAATTGGTCAACTTAGTCTCAAAACTTAAAAGGGCTGAGGAAGATCTAATATGGTGGCAAGAGTTCTACCAGAGATACTCAGAAGATTTGCTGATGCTTCATGTTTCCTGAGAATGGGAGATGTACTTGAAAGGGGAAATTAATCTTAAAGATGATACACATAGATATTAAGAGCGTTTCAAACAGCTGGAGATTACTGCGCTAAACCGGCACTGAACCTGCGACAGACTCTGCGCCTGCAGGACCCTTCTCCACATCACCAGCCCTGACACTGGAGAGCGAGCACTGTATCCCTCCTCACAGCCTGGAGAACAGCCTACAGACATGAGGAATCGGTCTGGCTGCCTAAGCAAGAGGGGACCCGGTGAGGACTTAATGCATAGCAGTCACATGGAGCAGCATATATATTCTCTAGTTAGAGTATTTGGTCTGGATTTCTGCCAGATTTTGCTTTGTTTCATTTTGTTGCTTTTCTTTATTTCTCTTCTGTTTCTTTTTAGTTGTTTTTGTCTTTTTTTCATATAATTCTCTATTTTTTTAGCTCTTCTCCCCACTCTTTTGTTCAATTAGAGCTTCTGTATTTGTATCATTTTAAACATTTTTTCCAATTTTTTGCATTTTTAAAAATTTTCCTTGCTTTTGGGGACTCTGTTATCCACTATTCAATTTCTTTCCTCTCCCTTTTGAATCATTTTCAGTCTTTTTATCTCCTTGTCTTCCCTTGCCTTTTTACTACCTTTCAAGTACAAACATTTATCAATAACTTCTGAAAATTGCCCAGATTTACACCATGATGAATTACACATAACAGACTTCCTGCTATCTCTGACTCCTGCCCCCAAAATATATTCATAAAATTCACAACACTACCCTTTTACTCCAACTATAAGAAGGACCTCCAAGAAAGTCTGACCTCAGATCTCATTCTTTTACCTATTATTTCTCCTCTTTATTTCTTTTTCTCTGTCGCCCACCCCCACCATGTCTTCCCTTCTGTTTTCCTTTTATAACCCAGAGGATTTGCTAGTATTAGGGTAGTATAAATTGTAAGATGTTCAGATAAAGTGGAAGTATAAATGCAAGGTTTAACACAGTTAAGTGACACACTATCAGATCTATTAACGGCGTTATAACCAGTACGATTTTCTCCTCATAATATAGTGACAGGATCCAAACTTTTCAAGTGAATAGCAGAATGGGATGAAAACTATCTTTTGACAAATTAATTCATGAAACCATCACTGGAAAGCACCACCTAACTGAAAAAAATATTTATGCCAACTACACTCTCTTTTGACTCCACTTGACCTCAACTCTCAGTTTATAAATAATAGGAAAACAATGCAACAATGTCTCCAACATCCTCTGACTCTCCTATGGCAGATACAGCGGACTATGATTAAGAGAAAAGCAAATACTAGTTAGCAGAGAATTACAAATTGATTTTGGAAGAGGGGAAGAAACCTGGTGTGTTCAAAGAGGGGATGACCGAGATATTCATGGAACTATCATACAAACTGAGCAACATGGATATTCAAGACATGCATAGATTAAAGGAGTTTATGAAAAGAGTTAAAATCTTGATTGACAAATTTACCAAAGATAAAGACTCCACAAAAAGGTATCTGACAACAATAACAGAAATAAAAACTATATAGATTGCATAAATTTCAGAGATTACCAATGTAAAGCCAGGTTTCTTAAATTGAAGGAAAAACGATACATCATAACAGATTACACAGAGAAGGCTTAAAATGGTAAGAGAACAAGAGAAATTCATCTGACAGCTACTAGATGACACTAAGAAGCCCAGCCTAAGGCTAATTGGAATCAGAGAGAAACTAGAAGACAGCACATAGGGAATAAAACATCTGTTTACAGAAATCATAATAGAAAAATTTCCAAGAATGAGGAAAGGTTTTTACATACTAGTAGATGAAGCTCACAGAACAGCAACTATGATGAAAAAAATAAAAGCTCCCTATGACACATTTCAGTCAAATGTCCAAATGTTCAACAAAAAACACAGAATCTTAAAAACCTGTCAGATCAGGGCCAAAGATCTTATGTAAGTAAAAACTCATTAGTATTAAAGATTTCTCAATACAAAATTTGAAAGCCTTGAGGGCCTCTAATAATGTATTTCAAACCCCAAAAACAAACAAGTTCCATCCCAGATTCATATATTCTGAAAACTTTTTTCAAAATCGGTGAAGAAATAAGGACTTTCCATGAAAAAGAACAAAATAATAGATATGTGAATCCAAGAAAGCATTTCAAAAAGAGCTCAAGAGTATTCTAGAAGAGACAATGAAGCTAACAAAGCTAAAAATTCTGATGGAATATATACTTCAAGCAAGGCAAATAGATAAACAAACAAACAAACAAAAAGAAGGAATAGAAATCGGGGATATAGTCCAGTGGCACAATTGCCTGCCTGGCAAGTGTAAGATCTTGATTTTGATTCCCAGTACCAAGAAGGAATAAAAAGGAATACTAAAGGGGATATCATCAGCAACTACTAAAAAGAATGCAATGCCAGGAATAAGTGTCTTTCAATAATACATCTCAATGTTAATAATCTCAACTCCCAAAGAAAAAACAGATTAACAGAATGAATCTGAAAATAGAATTCAAGTCAGGATGGTGGTACCCAGCATTCAGAAGGCTATGACAGCACAATCACTGAGAGTTTAAAGCCAGCCTAAACTATTTAGCAAAAATCTATATCATAAAACCAAAACAACTAAACAAGCAAACAAACAAAAAATATAGTTCGACAGTTTGTTATATTCAAGAAACTCATTAATCATGGACAAAAAAATGAAAGGACGATAAAAATATTTAATGCATCTAAATCCCCAAAACAAGCAGGGTTGGAATTTCACTGTTAGACAAAGTAAACTTCAAAATGAGACCGTCGCTACATACCCATTAGAGAAACAATCCAACAAAAAGAGAGAACACTTGTAAATATATATATATGCCCTAAAACTGGAGGGCCTAGCTTTAAAAAAAATTTCTATATGTTAAAAATCAAATAAACACCAGAACTGTTACAGTGGGTGATTCAAAACCTATTTTTACAAAAAGATAGATCAACTTAACAAAATCAACAAAGAAACATAAAATCTGAATCACATTTTTGAACAAATATCCTTTTCCTTTACTCTATTGCAGAAAACATTTATTTGCAGCACATGGAATTTTCTACAAAACAGACCACATGTTTATCCACAAATCCAGTTATAAATCCAAAAGAATCAAAATCACTCCATGTATACTATCATACTACTGTGGATTGAAACTAGAAATCAATCACAGAAAAACTCACAGATAATTTATAAACACTCAGAAAATTAGCATATTCCTGATAACCTAATGGGTCTTAGAAGAAATTAAAGAATTTCTAGCATCAAATGACATACCACTACAACATAAGAGAAGCTAAAGGAGGCATCACAAATACCGGACTTTCAGATATACCATAACTCTACAGTGATTTTTAAAAATGTATTGAAAAACAAAACAACAAATAGACTTATAGCCATGGAGCAGAGCAGAGGCTGCAGAAACAGTTCCAGACATATTCAGTTATTTGATCTTTGACAAAGGGGTCAAAACATTCTGGAGAAATGATAGCCTCTTTAACAGATGGTTCTGGGAAACCTGTATATTTACATGCAGATGACTGCACCCAGACCCATGTCTTTCACCTTGTACTAAAATATAGTGAAAATTTATCAACTATCTACATATTAAAACAGAAACAATCTGCTGACAGGTAAGACCTACTGAAAACAGGTAAACTGTTAAAATCATAGGTGAGGGGAAGGACATTTTGAAAAAGAGTTCCAATTTCCAAGAAATAAACAAATGGAGTCATATCAAATTTGAAAACTTCAGCACAGCAAAGGAAACAACCAACAAAGTGAAGAGACAACCTAGAGAATGGGAAAAATTCCGCCATTTATACCTTACGTAATGGACAATATTTAGAATTTATAAAGAAATCTAGAAAAATAGGCTACTCAAAATGAAGCTACCAATCAAAACTGGGCAACTGAAATGAACAGATACTTGTCAGATGATATACAAATGGCCAATAAACAGTGATACCTTGGTTTGTGAATTTGGTTTTAGTCACAGTTCTAAAAAAAAAAAGATGACTGTGGGAAAGACATACGTGGTTGTGTTCACCGCTAGATGCAGACTTTGCAAACAAAAACAAAATTTTGCCCAGTGCTTTTCTTAGCAAACCAAATGGCTTGCAATCAAAAGCATTTGTCAGCCAGGTACCACTATACGTGAAAAAATTTTCAAAGTCATGGAGCATTACAGAAATGCAAATTAATATGCTAACATTCCATCTTACTTCTGAAGGGTGTCACTCATCAAGAAAATAATAACAAATTTAATGTAACTACAGCAAAAAGGAATCTGATATATCACTGGTGGCAACTATTACGGAAATCAGTATGGAGATTTCTCAAAAACTAAAAATAGAAATTCCATTTGACTCAGCTAATTTCTTTCTAACCATCTTCCAAAAGATTTCAAAACATCATCTTACAGCATTTCATGCATCCCTACTGTATAGCAACACACTTCATGATAGCTGAATGTCCATCAACAGATGAATGAAGGAAGAAAATGCAGCTTTTATACATAATGAAATATGACTTGTTATAAAGATGGATAAATACGAGTTATGTGTCACAAAATGGGTGCAAATGGAAAACATAATGAAAGTGAAATAAACCAGACATACAAGTTTAAATATCATAAGAGGTTTTTGTATGAGAAATTCAACGTCAAAATAAAGAGCAAAGTAAAAGACTGCTAAAGGAAAACAGGAAGATGTATCTTTTGCAAGTGTGAATGAGAAAAAGAACTTGAAGGTGGGGTGTGAACAGATAGGAAAGGATGATGAGGAGATTTAAAATGTGTTATGCACACATACCAACTGCCCACAAAGAATGTGATCATTGTATATCACATCTGAAGAAAAATAATAATAAAACAGAGGACTAGGACCTAGAGACCAAGGGAGGGTGGAGAATGTCAATGAGAAAGGTATAGAAACAATGGACATGGTACATACATGTTCCAACTCCCTCAGACAAACATAGACAACATGACTGGAAACATGTATTAACAAAAACCATTTTTTAAAAAGGCCTGGGATTTGGTTTATTGTGAAGGTGCTGGGTTCAACACCCAGTACTGAAAACATAACAGAGAGAGGGAGGGAGAGGGTAAAATTATGGCAATCCCTACGAATAGAGCAATTTATACCACCAGATTATTTTCTTTATAGTGAGAGTTTTTAATTTTCATTTGACAATGATAAATTTTACCTTAGTTGCAGTAGAAAACAAAATCTGTGTAATAATTAAAGGAGGACAGGACTTTCTCTAGTAGTTCAGTTCCTATTACCTACAAAGACATCCTCTTTCAGTTCTTAGAGAAACTGATACAGGTAGGCAGCTCTTGACAAGAGGCATGCCCATGAGTAAATGCAGACATAGGTACACAAGTGGATATGGGTGTGCACAACTCCTATGCAGGAGACAGTGGTTTGTTAGGGTATCTTTCTTCCATGTCTTTCCTTTCTAGTGTTTGGGTGAGGAACAAGATTATGCATCTATGGGAGCATACATACACATGTGTGCATGCACATGTGTACATAAACACAAGCAAGGAGATTTCTAACACAGTTTAAAGTGATGGCCTGTGAAGTCTGGGTGCATACATGAGCACAGTGACTTGTGTCCATTTGTCCACTGAGACAATAAGGGATGCGGTTTGCGTAGGATTCTCTTACACTTGTGTGCTTGAGAAAACGAAACAGAGAATGGCTCACTTAGATTTGCCCTAGTATACTTCATGGAGGACTCTTTTTAAAAGCGGCTTCACTGCTTCCTGATATCTTTTGAAGAGGACACCAAAACGAGGGATTCAAAAAAGTCCTGGAGACACCACGAAAGCCAGTGGAAGCTGTACTTGTATGGGCTCATGATGTCATTCCTCTTGAGAGGAATTCTCACAGGTTTGGACAACGTAGGGCAAAATTACCTCAAGAAAATAAAACACAGCATTGTAGAGATCGTCACAGTGTTTACTGAGCAGAAAGTGTAATAAGACAAAGCAGGACCATGGAGACTCTGTGTCATCAAGAAATGACTAGCTGTATAACAACGATGCTTTCCCTGTTTCACCACATAATCTTGTTCCTCATCCAAACATTAGAAAGGAAAAGGCATGGAAGAAAGATACCCTAACAAACCACTGTCTCCTTTATAGGAGGAGAAACAGATTCACAGAGTACACCAATTTCTACTTTACTCTCTCAATCATAAGACATGCTGAGATTAGGAGAAACATCGAGATATAAGGCATTTAAATGTGATATGAAACTGTAGCTTTAGATAGACTTCTATCTTTTAATAAAGTAAGATAATTGGGAGGAAAAACATGAAATCTTCCTCAGATAGTAATAAGAGAGTAAAAGGTATATTTGATACAGCACATGTGAAATCATGGATCAAAAATGCTAAAACTTTATATTTGTAACCCACTAAGGTAAGACTGCTAAAAAGTTAATCAAATGTGTGCATAAATTAAATATGAATGCACAAATTTGTGAATAAACAGGAAAATAGTTTTATACTGCCTTTATAAAAATCTATTTTAGAATTTGCTGGAAGGTAATATTTAATTATCTTTCTGTGAATTTCATAGCATTCATAATTGTTCTTTTCTATCCTACATCGTATTGAGTTTACTTAATGTATTATAGTTCTCTCAAAGGACTATGACCACCAAACTGAGATCCTGGTAGTAATGATTCATGGTAATAATGCCTTGCCTTGGCATCTCTTCAGTAAGGAGATTTTTTTATGTGTTAAGCATGATAGAGTGCCCTAGGTTCAGAAGGCTCAAAGAGTCTGCTCATGGCTTTAAAGATACTTTACTGAATTAGATGAGATAGTATATAAAGTAGATACAAACAAGCATCATCTAAAATTCACTAATTTATACAAATTCTTGAATGTTCTTGTTAGTGTCATAAAAGTTATGAAGAAAGGATGAATGCAGAAACCAAAAATACTTTTGAATGGCAGAAATGCCATGGCTCATAATTACTGATGCAATACTTGATCACGAACCCAAACTTCTTTTCTCTAGAATGTATTTATTTCCCTAGCCTGCTTAATAGTGAGAGAGAATGAACTAAGATTAGTAACAGAAGGATATAAATTAAATGACAAGTAAATCTTATAATTGAGAAGGGATGTATTTCTAAAATAATCTGGCATTTAGATTATTGAGGACCACAAATTCATAATGGCTAAATTTTCATACTTCCATAAGGGATATACGGAGGTTTAGGATTATTGATATCACCCTTTTTAAATTTCCCATTAACTCTTTAGGGATGGGCCATCCTCTCCCACCCATTCAAACTAAACTAAGACCACTAAAATTAGAAGAAAAAAAAAACACTCCAGGGCACGATCCTTCTTAGCATAAGATCACCTCTGCTCTCCTGAATTATCCCAAATTATCAACTGCCCACTGAGTCATCCACTTCTGAGTCTTGTGCTGACCTTGAGTCTTCTGCTAACCCCTCCTATCATTGTATACACCCAATAAATAGTGTCTATCTTGGAGAGTCTTTGTCTCTGCCCAGCTGAGACATTGACCTCCCAGCTCCACTTAAACTATTACTTAATTTGTCTGTGTTTCTTATTTCATTCTTTCACCAAGCCCCCCACCCCCAACACACACAGGCAGTTGGGGATCTTGGCCAGGTTCCTGATATTAGACTTTATTGTTTATATAGTACAGATCGTGCTAGGAACCTGGTGCTGTGAAGTTTACTGGAAACTCACTAAGCTGGACAGTCACTGCTACCATTAGAGAACATAGGGAACCAGAGGAGGAAAGAAGTTATTTCAGCTAAAACATGGCTAGCTGTCATTGTATCTCTTTTTGTATATCGGGCGTCTTATCACCGTAGTGGTGACGGATGAAGCTCTGAAATGCTATCATTCTCAGTAGCTTCTTCTTGCTGCTCACAACTGTTGCAGTTATGGGCAAATGGTGGCTGTTTGCTGGAAAAATGTGAGAAAGAGCAAGCCAAATTTGTCTCAATAGTCCAGGGAAATAGGAAGGAATGTAATGGTATAATATTTAAAACAGTATTTAATCCAACAATGCGTTTACATTTGTAAATACTAAATGAATTCCAAGTTGCTATAAAATCAACATATTTATATTTGAACTATTAAATGGCTCTAGCTGACTATTTTAGCTTTTCATGAGGATTACTCGAAAAACATAATGCTATTAAAAATCTTTATTTCATGTTGAATGCATAGCTTAGTGGCACGTGCTCACTTAGCAGGTGTAAGCTCTAGGTGTAATTCCCTACAGAAACAGAAAGCATAAAAAACAAACTAAACACAACTTATCCCTGAACTAACAGTAAAACCAAAAAGCAAGGTGCTTTAAGTTTTAAATATGAGCATAAATATTGAATTCCAAATTTTCTGAACTATTTTTACTAAAATGGATCAGATTAAGATGAAATCATGATGCTTATAATGAAGAACACAATAGGCAATGCTATTTTTATCAATTCAAGTTTCCTACAACTAACTTTTAAATGTTTTATGCTGAAGCAAAATCAGCAGTGGTTGTCGCCTGAAAAACAACTTATCTTACACAAAAAAATTTACTTTTCAGAGAATTATGTTAAAATATGTACAAATATTTAAAATATATGACTTGAAAAATCAAAGCAACTTGGGATCTTTGAAAACAGCCTGAAGAGTGGAGCTGTAATTAATTTAAAAGCATGGATTTTGTTTGTGTTTCTTTTTTTTTGACAATGACATTAAAGTAAAAGTAAGAAACATAATCACATAATTGAGTTGCCCTCCTGAAAAATTTATTTATTTATTTATTTATTTGGTGCTGGGTTCAAACTCTTGATCTCACACTTGCTAGTCACGAGCTGTTCCACTGAGCTCAATTCGTGTCCCCTACAAAATTATCTTAAAATCTTGTTTTGTGTAATGTTACTACTTGGATGGCTACTCAGATTGGTATTGACTTTCCTCACTTGTAGCATCACAGAATTGGATCTTGATTTCATTCACATATTGACTAATTAAATCAAAGCACAAATTTGTATACAAAAGTTACACCTTAGCACGTAGGTATTCTCTCTCTCTCTCTCTCTGTCTCTTACTTTTTATTTTTCCCTCCTTCTCTCTCCATACATATGTACACACACAGACACGAATATATAATACATTTATTTTTATGTATCTGTTTGTAAGTTCAGATGCCAATTAAAATTAAGATGTACAGTTTTTCCTAAAAAATGCACTTCTTCAACAGTAGCTACTTTGTTTACTAGTGGATGATATTTTAGCTAAGTGCAATCAATTCTTCAAAATACAAATTTTATAGAAAGAAAACTGAACCCTGAGAACGGATTGTCTAGAGGAGTTCAGAAAAAGATAGATATGTGGAGTAGATAAGTCTTCAAATGCAGTAAGCAGATTAGACAAGAATGCTTACAGGTGCTGGTGGGAATGTAAACAATAAAATCTAGACTCAGGAAATTTCAGTTGATAATAAAACCTCCAAAAGCTAGGTATAGTGGTGCACACCTGTAATACAGACACTCAGGAGGCTGAGGAAGGAGAATCACTACAAGTTCAAGGCCAGTTTAAGCTACATAGTGAGTTCAATGCTAATCTGAACTGCATAGAGAGACCCTGTTTCAAAAAAAAACACTCCAGTGGCATTTTAACTAAAGTTCATGAGTGTTATACTCTAACAAAATATTTATCTACATATTATGCATGTTTTGAGACTTTGTAGAAGACTGAAATCAAGCTCAGCAGGTTATTCAATTAGAAGAAATTTCAAGAAAGCTCAATATTCATGGTGTTGCATAGGTAGTACTGACTCTCTATGTACATTTATAGTGAGACATAGGGGACAAAAGATGGAGCATAAAAATTTGAAAAATTTCATTTTTTTTCTCCAGAAGGAACCATGTGTGAAGTTAGGCCAAAGGAAATGTCTTTGCTAAGGATATTACTGCCATTAAAAAGAAACCAAGTACTCTGTACAGGGATGAAAAAGAGGTCTTGAGAGTGTATCAAGAATTTTTAAGACCTCAGTCATGGCAAACTCAA
>PVJX010027156.1:0-24481 GCA_004027295.1 Dolichotis patagonum | reverse complement strand
ACATTTAAGGACATGACAAGAGTGACATGTAAAGAAACCTTATCATGAGTGGTTGGAGAGAAAGGATGAAAACAGAGAAGTGTGCTTGAGGAAGACAGAATTTAATTAATTAATTGATTATTTTGTTATCGGGAATCACGCAGGACCTCTCACTTGCCAGGCAGGCACTATGCTGCTGAGCTACACCCCTGCCTCCAAATATTTTTGAAAAGGGAAAATTGTCTAGCTTCCTTACCTTTAAGATATTCAGTTTCTAGGTTCCCAATTCAAATTGCTTGTGATCAATGAGTTTTAGATTAGGAAAAAAGGAAAAAAGAAAAAAACTATCTCCAACAACTACTGGGAGAATAACAGCTCAAGGTCATTGGTCTATTTTATGTAAACATATATGAGTTGTTTCCTATCAGAATTTTACTTAATGTTAAAGACAAGGAGAAGAAATTCTCCTTCTACATTGTACAACGACATTAATAGTAAACAGGAGGGGAATTGACCTATAAATACTGTGAGCACATTAAGGTACATACATTAAAAAAAAAGTTAAGTCTTTTGGCTGTTTTCTAATGTAATCATTGGTGAAAATGGTACTGAAGAATTATGGTGACTATTAATGGAAGGCAGCACGTACTCCTATGGCCTCACAAAGACCAGTATCTGTTCCCAGAGGGTAAGTTTGATGAGCAATGACCTTGATATGCATTTTAGACATTTTGACAATGCAGTAATGTTTTTCTCCTTGCAGTGCTATGGGTTGAACTCAGGCAATTCTATATCACTGAGAAACAGCTCTAGTCCTTTTAATTTTATTTTATTTTGAACTTGTAATCCTCGTGCCTCAGCCTCCCAGAGTGCTGGTATGATAGGTAGGCGCCACTGCGCTCAACTTCACTTTGAGATGGGCTCTCACTAAGTTGCCCGTGCTGGAACTGAACTTGCAGTCTCTCCTGCTGCAGCTTCCCAAGTAGCTGGGATTACAAGTACGTGCCACCATGCGCAACTGCATTTATTCCTTGACCAGAAGGCTCTTGTTTGGGAAATTAAACCTACTATTTCAACACTGTTTATAGGGTCACCTAAGGATGCAGTGACAGAGGAACAGTACAATGACTATATTCATCCCTGTTATAGGCAGTGGGTGCTGTAAAAGTCATGCTATAAGAGGATGCAAGTGGGTGCCATAGCATCAGGGCCTGCTTTCCCTGTGTGGGAAGAGAGCAAATCTAAGGTCTTAAAAAGGTGCACTTTCCCAAAACATTCCACTCCCCAGGTTGCTGATTCACATGTAGACACCTGCATCTTTTTTCCTAACGACACAAATTTGAGTCAAATTTGAACCTTGCTAACAAAACAGATTTGCTCTTCTTAATCTTAGCAGCATTAAATTCTAAAGACAGACTCTGTGGGAAGGCAGATCCTTGGTTACCTCTTCCCCAAGCTGTTACAGGAATTTCAGATCTCTGCTTGCCAAAGCACTTTTATGGAGCTCAAAATTTTTTAGGATGTGAAGTAGAGTGGGGGAGTTTATGGCCTTGACTGAATCACTACCGTCTTTAGGCTTGTTTTATCCTCTTAACAAAGGGGTCTGGACTAGGGAATCTTTCAGTGTCATCTCTCTGTGTCCCCACAAGCTTGCTCCATCGTCAGAGAGTTTGTTCTCAGCCAGCTCCTTTCCTGGTAAGATCACTGGCTCAAGAGTACTGCTCTATATTTGGACAACGCAAACCACAATATGTCTTTCTGCTGAGGGGAATCTTTGTTTGCAGTAGAAACACTAAAGGAAGAGGCTTTAAAGTTGAAAATGTACATATTCTTCTAGGGGATGAGAGGAAGATAGACAGCGACCCTTAATTCCTTCAGAGGAGCCTAGACATGAGAATACTTGAAGTTCTGCCAGCCCTCTCAATGCTTTCCCCACACTCTAGTCTCATCAGTCTGCGTCACCTTTGTGAAAGGTTCAAAGAAAAGGTTTCAGAAGCAGACTAACCAGAGACCTGGCTCCGTCACTTGGTTGTTGTGTGACCTTGGATGAATTGTTGGACTTGCTGTACCTAATGTTCTTTATCTGTTAAATGAAGATGCCTCAGAGGCCTGCAGTAGGATTAAGTGAGATAATCTATGTACACAATAGGAGCTTAGTTTTGAGAGTTACCTACTATCATCTCTGAACCTTCTGCTTACTGACTTTTATATGTATATTATTACTCCTGCCTGGAATTCACTTGTAGTGCTCAGTGAGGTTCTTCTATTTGTCCCAGCCCTCGAGTCTTCCTTGTGTTCCATTACACATTACTTGACCTCAGGTTCTGTTAACTGCCTGCTCATACTGTTTTGCTGATTCTGACTACCTAGATTACTGATCTTTGAGGGAAGATCCTTCTGTAATAGCTGATAAGATCTTAAGTACACAGTAGGAGGTCTAGGTAACAGTTGAATAAATGAATATAGAAAGAACTAATTTAGAGAATAAGGGGGCAGTATGGGTAGAAACTTTGGTAGATGCTTAAACCAGTCTGTTTGGGTTTAAATACTCATGCTATCCTTTAAGAACTTTGCAAATTTAAGATGTCACTGGACCTCTTTGTCCCTCAGTTTTTTCATGTGTGTTATGGCAGCAATAAAAATCATACCAGTTTTCTAGGATTGTAAAGATTAACTTAAATAAATTAGCATTTGAAGAGTATTTAGACTAGTGTCTGACACATATGGTGGTACAATATTAGAACCCTTCATTATTTTAAAGAGCATGGATCACACAAACTTAAGTTCAAAGTCTGCTTTTCTACTTAACCACGTGACCTTGGGCAGAACTTATTATATTTCTCTGTCCTCCAGTTCCCTTTTCTATAAAATAGAGACAATATACCTTTTCAATTGTTATAATGGTGAAGTTGAGAAACGAATGTAAAACAGTGGTGATGAACTTTTTGGAGCTTTCAATAATATCAAACAACTCACTGTATTATGAATGCTATAGATTCTTCACTACTAGCCTAGGACATAGCATGTGCTTGATAACTGGTGCCTATTGAAGTCTGTCTTAGTCTCCTAGCAGCTGGAGTTTGATGGTGATTGTGTAAAGAATTGTTACAGTAGCCTAGGTCTCATTTAGGAAGCTGAAAACCTGACGCTTACCTTGATTTGAAAGAGGTGAGAGCAGAACTGAATCAAAGGGTTGTGAGTACACGCAGGAAGGGATGAGGAAGTTACTTTTTTTGTTGTTAAGCTGTGTCACCAAACTCCTGTCCAAATTATGCCATTAAAATACATTTGGATGGAGCTAGAGACTTTTACCTATATGAAATTCCAACATCAATCCATACATGTCACCTTGCAGCACATCTTCTATTACATGAGGTATTACTCATGTTTTATTCCTACATAGCAAGCTGAATTATTGTCATTATGACGCTGCAATTACAGTGACTAGAGACACTTCAGTCTGGCTGGCCAAATGGGTCTGTGAAGGTTGTTCTCAGAGGAGGCGAAATTTGCTAGGGCAGAGCTTGTGTTATCTGAGGAGACCTCTTGGCCTCCTTTTCTGAAGCTATATTGGGTCTCATAGACTACTGATTTCTATAGTTTCAACTATTGATTCTCAGTCTTGTGATCTGATTTGGTCCTGAGTGATGTTTTTGGTCCTAGGAGATGTATGTCCCCTTGCAACTTCTATCAGCAGTAAGTGGCTAAGTGCTGTCCATTTTTTAGGACAGGGATATTTGAGGGGATGATCTCAGTCAGAACCCTTGAGATAGGGGTGTCTTGGAACTAACAGTTTCTTCCCATCTTTCCCAGGTGACTTTGCTGTGTTTGCACAGTGGAAATGAGTTTTTGTTTTGTTTTGCATAGTAGGCATTAAACCTGTACAAGGCAACCATTGAGCCATATGCCAAGCTTTTTTTATTTTTTGAGACAGACCTTACTAAATTTTCTAGGACAGCCTCTAACATGTGGTCCTCCTGATTTCAACCTTCTGAGTTGCTGGGATTACCTGTATGTGTCACTGTGCCAGGGAGGGCTGGCAGCTTAACCGCTTCTCCATCATCATCTGGATCATTTAGACTTTTCATAGTCCAAACTTTTCCCACTCCTTTCTTCTCTCTGACCCTTTTTGCTAATTTGATGTTAAATTCTGAAATGCAGTTAATTTTTTGGTAAAGAGAGGTAATATATTTCTATCGGGGATCTAGTCAAGAGCCCCGATTACCTGTGTTAAGCTTATGGCAAGAGGATAAAATAAGAAACAGAGACGAATTTAGTAATACGTGATGAGTGACTGAGAAGTCAGTGTCTCCAGATGGGCCAAGAGAGCAACACTCCAAAACAGCCACATTCAATGGGTGTATACATTGATAGGCGGGGCTAGAGAAAGATTCAAAATTGGCAGAAGACTCAGAGGCCTGTGACTCAGTGGGCAAGTATAATCTTGGGATGACTCAAGAGGGCGGAGATGATTTTATGCTAAGAAAAATCTTACCCTGCAGTGTTTCTTAGATTTAGTGGTTTTAATTTTAGTCTTAGTGGGTGGGAGAGGATGGCCCATCGCTAGAGCTAATGGGAAATTTCAAATGGGTGTTACGGATAATCCCAAGCCTCCATTTTATCCTTTAGGAAAGTTTACAAAATTAGCCATTGTGAATTTGTGATCCCCAACATATTTCTATCTCAAAATTATACATTTCCTGAATATGTGCTATATAATCTTACAATATCATCAAAATCGTATGACTATTTTTAGCAGTGTCAAAAATTAGTTTCAAGTGCGAAGATATCTGTAACCACTTCCTTTTCTTGTTACCTCAAAGCCTTATCTTTACTTAGTAAGTAGAAAGGACCAAGATTAACTTCATTTTGCAGAATAAAATTCATATGTACATTAAAGAAGATGGAAATGTTTGGTGGTTACCCTGGATACACCAATTCAGTTTTATACAACCTGTGTATGTGTCTGAGGAGGGTTTTTTTTTTTTTTTAAATACTAATGCTTACTGCCAAGCCAGTTAAGTGGCAATCCATTAAGGTGATGTAAGACAAGAATATTTAAATCTTTACATGGTTGAGAATATCTGCTGAATTTACTTTTTATTTATTACTAAATCAATTTATTACTAAGTCAACCTTTTATTTATTACTAAATCAAGGTACCTTTTATTTATTACTAAATCAAGGTACCTTTTATTTATTACTAAATCAAGGTTCATTTTTAGGTACATTCTCCATGTTGGATTACAGTAACACTTTTTCTCTGTCATTTTTCCTAATGTTTGTCTTTTATTTTGCACTTTATATAAGAGAAACCTTGTGATAGTCAAAACTGTGTCTCTGATTCACTTCACTTAACGTTATGGTATCAAGGTGCATTCATTTTCCTAAAAATGACTCGAGTTTATCCTTTATGGTGGAGTAGTACTCCACTGAGTGTTAATACCACATTTTCTTTATCCATTCATCTGTTGGTGAACATTTAGTCTGCTTCCAAAGATTTAGCTATTGTAAATTGGACTGTAGTAAATATGGAAATACATACATCACTGTGATGTCTTTAACTCTTTCAGGAAGATACCTAGGAGAGGAGTAGCTGGACCAAATGGAATTTCTAGTTTTAGATTTTTGAGGAATCTCCATATTGATTTGCATAGCAGTTGTACTAGTTAACACTCCAGCAATGAAGAAGGGCTTCTCCCTCTTCCACACTGATGCAGTCTGTCTAGCATTTGCTATTGGTTAATTTCTTAGTGACAGCCATTCTTTCTAGAGTAAGATGGAATCTCATGTGATTTTAATTTGCATTTCTCTAATGACCAGTGATGCCGAATATTTTTCTCATAAAGTTATTGGCCATTTGTTCTTTTTCATCTGAGAAGTATCTATTCATTTTCAGATGCCCCTTCTTTGAATAAGGAACACTGGTGAGGATCTATCTTTTTTAGTTCTTTATATATTAGAATATATAAATATTAGTAGTTTGAGACATTAGTAGTTTGAAGGGTAGCTTGAAAAAAGTGTTTCCTCTTCTGTAGGTTGCCTCTTCATTCTTTTCACAGCTTTTGCTGTGAAGAAGCTGTTTAATTTAGTATGATTCCATTTGTTGATTATTATTTCTTGTGCAAGCAGGCTTCTGTTCAGAAAGTCTTTGCTTATGCCTGTATCTTCCAGAGTTTTGTTTATTTTGTCTTCCAGCAGATTAAATGTTTCTGTTTTAATATTCAGACATGTAATCCCTTTTTATTTTAGTTTAGTGCATGGTGAGAGACATAGGTATAGGTTCAATCTTGGGTATGTGGATAGCCAATTTTACCAGCACCTTTTTTTTGTTAAAGAGGCTATCTTTCTTCTTGTGAAAGGATGTGGCCCTTTTGTCAAAGTTAAGTTAGTTAAGTGTGCCTGCTATTGTTCCTGCATTTCATATTCTCTTCCACTGATTCCCCAAGTCTTTCCCCCCCAGTATCATGCTGGTTTTTTTTTGTTTTTTGTTTTTTTTTTAAATCACAGTATCCTTGTAGTATAACTTGAAGTCTGGGTTTGTAATAGCCCCTGCCTTGCCCTATTAACCAGAATTACTTTGCTACTATTCTAGGTCTCTTCTGGTTCCATATGAATTTTAGGACTACTTTCTCTTTGTGAGGAGTATGATTGGTATTTTGATTGGAAATTCATTAAATTTGTATAACAGTTTAGATGTATAGCCATTTTGACTACATTGATTTGGCCTATCTTTCCATTTTCCAATGTCCTCTTCAATGTCCTTTTTTCAGAATACCATAATTTTAATTTTAGAGGTCTTTCACTTCCTTGGTTAGGTTATTTCCTGTGTATTTCATTTTTCTTGAGGGCTAATGCATAAGTTTCATTTCTCTAATTTCTCTCTCAGTGAGTTTATTATTGGTGTACAGGAATATTATTGATTTTTGAGTGTTGACTTTGTATACTATTATGCTACTGAGTTTGGTTATTAATTCTATGAATTTTTTGTGGAGTTTTGGGGGTTTTCTATATATAGTATTATGTCATCTGCACATAATAACTTCTTCCTTTCCTACCCATAGCTTGTTTATTTCTCTTGTTTAATTTCTCTGGCTAATGTTTGAAGAACTACTTTGAACCGGACTGGTGGTAGTGAACATCTTTGTCTCACTCCTGAAGTTAGAGGGAAAGTTTTCAGCTTCTCTTCACTATATGTGACGTTAACTGTTGATTTGTCATAGACAGTTTTTATCCTATTGAGATAAAGATCTGCTGTACTTATTTTTATCAAGGTTTTACTTTTATCATGAATGGATATTGGATTTTGTCAAATACTTTTATTGTATCAGTTAAGATTATGATGATTTTTGTCCTTGCTTCAATTTATGTGGTGAATTATATTTATTGATTTGATTATGTTGATCCGTTCTTGGATACTTGTAGCGAATCCTACTTGATTAAGATATATTATCTCGGAGCCAAGCGTTTAGCTCAGCAGTGTAAGTGGCTGCTTGGCAAACATGAGGTTGTGAGTTGTTCAATCCCTGGTACCAAAATATATTATATATATATATATATATATATATATATATATATATATATATATAAAATCTTTTTGATGATTTGCTGCATTCTATTTTCCAGTATCTTATTGAGAATTTTTGCATGTATGTTCATTAAAAAAACTGACTTGTAGTTCTCTTTTTTGGTTGAGTCCTTTTCTGCTTTTGGAATCAGGAATGACTTTGGAAGTACTGCTTCCACCTTGATTTTATTGAAGAATTTGGTAAGTATTTGTAATAGATCTTCTCTAAAGTTCTTGTTGACTTTGACAATGAATCCTTTGGAACTGAGCTTTTCTTATTTGGTAGGGTTTTTTATTTTTTTATTACTTCTTCAATTTTGTTGACTAGTCTTGTTGGTTTAGCTTTGGAGGTTTATTTGCATATAGGAATCTATCCATTTCTTATGAATTTTCCATTTTATTAGAGTGTAGGTTTTTAAATTTTTTTTATTTTAAAGAGAATAAAACAAAAGAAAATAAAACAGAACAAAGCAAATCAGAACAGAACAATGCAAGCAACACAGCACTTCACAACAAGACAACAGGACATCAACAGTGGCTACCATAATGTCTCTTATTTTCTTCAAAATAGTTGACCATATCTTCACATACAATAATAGCAAACATAACAAAATCATATAAAACCATTCAAAAGAATGAAAATATTATAGGACTTCAAAACCAGATAACAGTAAATGAACAATGGCTACTACAAAAATCTCTTTTTTCTCAAAAAAGATGTCCATCACACATAATAAAATCAAATAAAACACAAAAGGATAACAGTAAATGAACAATGGCAACTACAAAAATCTCTTTTTTCTCAAAAAAGATGTCCATCACACATAATAAAATCAAATAAAACACAAAAGGATAGAACCAATCAAAACAGAAGAATGAAAGCATGATAGGACTTCAAAGCAAAATGACAGGAAATCAGCAATGGCTACTATAATGTCTCATTGTCTTCAAAATAGCTGTTTATACCTTCACACATAATCAAATCAAACTAAACAGAATAAAACCCATTAAACAAATGAATGAAAGCATTATAAGATTTCAAAGCAATATAATAGGAAACCAAGATTACCATAATATATTCCATTATATTCAAAATAGCTTCCCCTATTATCAGAGTAAAATCTAACAAAACAAGACAGAACAAAGCCAAAACTAACAAAATTATGAAAACAATGCAAGAGTTCAAGAGAAGACAATAAGTGTTTACCACCTTTCCCTCCCAGGTGTCTCCTCCCCTGTCACTCTTACAATAACTATTTTGCTTTTGAATCCCATTAACTCCTTCTGTTTCTTATGCTAGAGTTCACATGTATGAGTTTAAACTGTTTCACCCATGAACATCATCTCCAGTTGGGTCCATTTACCTACAGGAGCCTCAAGATTATTCTACTTTATAGCTGGGTAGTTTTCCACTGCATGAAAATACCATATTTTTCTTATCCATTCTGTGGTTGATGGGCAAGTTACTCTTGCTTTTTTTTTCTGGTCTCCTGTCACTTGAAACAATTGTTTTCTCTGATTTTCAGTCTATAAATTTTATTTCCAGTTAAATGTGTTTCTTGTATACAGCATATCAATGGATCTTGTTTCTTGATCCATTCTCCCTGTGTTTCTTTTTATTGCTGACCTGAGGCCATCTACATTAATGGTTACGACCAGCATACATTGGTTTGTCTCTGCCCTGCTATCCTCCTGTTGTTGGCCCTCCACTTTTTCCCTTCATTCAATTGCCTGACTTGTTTGGTGATCCTCCTCTGCTGCTGTTCCTGGAACCATGGTCATCTTTATCTCTCTGTAGAATATCCTTTAGCACTCTCTGTAGGGTTGGTTTGGTAGTCATGAATTCCTTCGATTGTTCTTTATCATATAAGTATCTGATTTTTCCATCAATTTTGAAAGATAATTTTGCAGGGTAGATCAATCTGGGTTGGAAGTTCTTTTCTTTCAGGGTTTGAAATACTTTACTCCAAACTCTTCTTGATTTGATGGTTTGTGTTGTTAAAGTCTGCTGTGATTCTGATTGGTTTTCCCTTATAGGTAATCTGTTTTTTTTCTCTAACAGCTTTTGATATTCTATTCTTGTGCCAAATTTCTGGGATCTTGATTGTTATATGTCTGGGTGTAGATTTATCTTGGTTATGGCTAATTGGAGTCCTATATGCCTCACTTATCTGCATGCCAGATCCATTTCCTGTGTTTGGGAAGTTTTCTTCTATTATTTGTATGAATAGCCTTTTAATTTCATTTGTGTTGACCCTTGCTTCTTCACCAACATCTACCACTCTTACATTATGCTTCTTTGCGTCATCTTGCAGCTGTTGAGTTATTTCCTGATTCCGTGTTGTTTTTAAGAGATCTTTCCTTGAATTTCAGCCAGCAATCCCTCAGACAAAGGGCATATATCTAGAACATATAAAGCCCCCCAAATTCAAAGACCCTCTCCAAAAATGTGCATCAGAGATGAACACACAGTTCTCAGATGAAGATATACAAATGCCAAATAAATATATGAAGAAATGTTCACCATCACTGGTCATTCGAGAAATGCAAATTAAAACAGCATTGAGATTTCATCTCACCCCAGAAAGAATGGCTGCCATCAAGAAAACAACTGATGACAAATGTTGGTGAGGCTGCAGGGAAAAAGGAACACTTATCCACTGGTGATGGGAGTGTAGACTGGTGCAACCACTATGGAAATCAGTATGAAGATTACTCAAAAAACTAGGATTAGAAGTTCCATTTAATCCAGCTATTCCCCTACTGGGTATTTTCCCAGAAAAATTGAAAAGGTCATGTCACAGTGATATACGTGCACCCATGTTCATAGCAGCACAATCTGTGATAGCTAAATCTTGGAAATAACCAAAATGCTCATCAACTGCAGAGTAGATGAAAAAATGTATTTTTATACAATGGAATACTATTCAGCTATAAAAAGGATGATCTTGAGGCCTTTATAGGTAAATGGAGGCAATGTGAGAATATCCTCATTACTGAAATAAACAAGACTCACATTAGTAAATATCATATTGTCTCTCTAGTGTAAAAAATAAGAACTGACAGAATAATGGTATCCAAAAAGTTTAATAGATATAAAAGTATAATAGATATAAAAGTATAACAGATATAATAGATATTGTAAAAGTGAAAGGGAAGGAAAGTGCTCTAAAGGATATAACGGTATGTATAGTGTGTAAGATAGATGACCATATTACTGAGCTTTTGTTAGATCATTCAACAGCAGAGTTTGTACTGTCAATGTTTGAGTGTCTAGCCACTTTTTATGCTTTGATTTTGTAACTTTAACAACTATTGTTAAGATGACAATAGGTAATGTATCAACTAGCGATTTTATGATGTTAATTGTTTTTAAATTCTGTATTCTACTTTTTTCTTGTTTTTTCTATTTCTTCTTTTAAAAATTTTCTTTTATTTCTCTCTTAAAATAAAATTTTAAAAAAGAGATCTTTTCTCTCATGATCACTCCCTTCAATCCTGTCTTCAAGGTTTGAAAGTCTATCTTTAGTCTCAAGCAGTTTTGCCAGCTTTCGATTGAATTTTTGATTGCCTGGATCTTGCTTTGAATCTGTTTCATGCATTGTAATCCCTTTCTATATTCATTCAAGGTTTCCGTCATTTTCCTATGTTCCTATTTTTTTGCCTATGTCTTCTTTAGACCTGCTGAACAATTCTTTCAGTATGTTTGTGATTTCTTCTTTTACCCGAGACATTATTTCTGATTTGACTGCTTTTACAATCTCATGAAGTTTTTTCCTTACTTCAGTTGCTATCCTCTCAGAGATTTCAGGTGTGTGACTCTTTCCATGACTGTATCTTGCAGACTTGTTTTGTGTGGGCTAGAGGTCTGAGATTGCCTTTTGCTCCTTCATCTTGACATTCTCTTGGGTTCCTCCCAACAAGCTGGTTGTGGGGCCCCAGGCACTTCCCATGTTGACTGCTTCTCCATGGTGTAGGGGGATGGGATAGGCACCTGGGTTCCTCTGACCCCAGATTTATAGGGAGTTAGCATGACATGAAGCAGGCTTCTCTAGACCTGTGCAGCTACACTGGGGCTTCCCTGATGATAAGGGGTGTGTGGAGGCGGGGCTGCTTCTCTCAGCTTGTGTGTCTACACTGGGACACCCGCGATGGTGGCAGACACACAGGGGTGTATTTGTCTGATTCCATTATTGGGTGATGGCTGCGCGAAGGAACCAAGGACCTCCAATGGTGGCCTACAGGTGCACGGGGCTTACCTGGTTGTGTGTCCCTGCTCCTGCTGGCCACCTGCAGGAAAGAGCCTTGCAGTGGCAGTTCCCTGCAGGTGGAGGCAGATCTGCTGGTTCTTTCTTTCTGTGCTGGCTGCCCCAGGAAAGAGCCTTCTGGTGGCAGTGCCTGGCAGGCAGAGGTGGATCTGTCTGGCTCTCTCTGCCTGTGCTGTGCACCCATAGGAAAGTGCCTTCTGGTGGCAATACCTGGCAGGCAAAGGCAGATCTCTAGAGTATAGATTTTTAAAGTAGGTATGAATAATCTTCTGGATTTTGTCAGAATCTGGTGTGATTTAATCTTTTTCATTTTTGATTGCATGAATTTGAGTCTTTCCTTATTTTGGTGAGAATCTCTAAGGGTTTATTTTGTTTTTTCTTTTAAAGAATCAATTCTTTGATTCATTGATTTTTGTTGTTTTATTATTTCATCTCAATTTCATTAATTTATGCTCTGATCTTTTTAACTTTCTTCTTTGTGCTAACTTTGGGTTTGCATTCTTCTTGTTTTCCAAGGACCTTGAAATGCATTGTCTTCTAGTTTTGAAATTCTGTCCTCACATTGGTTGCTTCTGTGGCCCATAGTTTCAGTATAACTTTTAGTCCCCTGAATGTCTGATTGAAACCTTTTCATGGACTCTAATTTTTTGGTCATTCATATTTTGTACAGTTTTGTTTAGCTCATCTAGTTTTTTATTAGTATATTCTGAAAGCTCTTGCATCATATTGGTTATTGCTTCCATTATCTGTTTATTTGCATTTTCTGTGACCCATGGAGTACCTTTTTGATCTGTTTTCTAGCCTTTTCTGTCCTCTATTCTTTTCAGTAATTCAGGTGTATGGCTTATGTTATTCTGCCCCTTGGTCTCCCCAGGACAGTCTTTGAAGGAGTTGGGAATTTATTTATTTATTTTCATTTTAAAAACAATAAAATGAAATAAAGTAAAACAGTGGGAACAATATTGGATTTCAAAAACAAGACAATAGGAAAAAAAATAAAGCAAAACAATAAAATGAAATAAAGTAAAACAGTGGGAACAATATTGGATTTCAAAAACAAGACAATAGGAAATAATCATAGTTATTTTAATGCACATTGTTACCCTCTAAATAGATTCACAGACACAGGCATGCAAATCAATCAAACAACACAAGTACTAAGTTGTTTCTTTACATCATCTCACAAATTTCATGTGTGTAATTTATAATTTCTTCTAGGTCTGTGTCTCCTGGCCTTGTTCTGACTGACATATAAGCATGTGAAATTAAACAATGTAAGCACTAAGTTATCTCTTTATTTCAGTTGCTATCATCTCAGAAATTTCAGATGTGTGACTTCTAATTTCTTTTGTGTCTATATCTTCTGGATTTGTTTTGGATGGGCTGGATGTCTGAGATTGCACTTTGCTCCTTTGTCTTGACATTGTACTGTGTTCCTCTGAATCAGCCAGTTGCTAAGTACTGGGTGTTTCCTGCATTGGCTGCAGGGGACTGGGCTAGGCACCTGGGTTCCTCCAATCTGAGGTCCTGGGGTGACTGAGAGGTGTGGGCAGCTGCTCATCCATGTTTCCCTGATGGCTGCAGAACCCCAGGGGCATGGCTTCCTCCTCTTCAGGCCCACATTGGCAGGCTCACTGGAGGACATGGCTTGTGTGCCTCTGAATCAGCTCTGAATCAACTTGAAGTGATCCTCCTGCCTCAATCTCTTGAGTTCTGGGACTACAGGCGTGTGCCACTACATCTGGCTGAGTTGAGTATTTTGGGTGGTAGTTTGCTGACTTGTCTTCTCATGTTTCTGTTGCTTTTTTGTTTTGTTCTGTGCTGAGGTTTGTGGACACTTATAGTAAACACTTTGTTGCTAATATAGAGATCTCTTTTGTTGCTTGTCAGTGATGTACTTTTAGTATGGCTAACTATAGTCCTTTATCTCAGCCCCAAGTTCCAACCGCCTTGATTAATTAGGGAGGGAGGATGCAGTGTAACTAGTCCAACTGAGTTCTCTGAGGTTTTATTTTAGTATTTTTAATGTCACAAAAGTAATCTGACTGTTGGTTTACAGAGCAATAGTGAGAATTAGGAGACCCTGGCAGTATCAAGCAAATTAGCTACAGTAGCATTAATCAAGATAAATTGGATAAACATACCATGGAAGCCAATTATGTTTCACCCTTAACTCTAGAGAAAAAATACACAATTATAGTGTAAACATATTATTCATGTTTTGACTTACAGATAATATGTACTAAATGCAACAGCTGTATCTCCACTAATGGTAGAAAAGAATTCAACATTAATTTTACAGAGTTAACTATCAAAATATTAAAAAGCTTTATGGTTATACTATTAAAAGTAAAGGATTAATGCAAAGGAAAAGTGTGAGAATTTAAACTATGTGATATGAGGAGGAGACAGAAGTGGTACAAAGGGTCCCACTGGGTAGCAGAAGGATGTTTACAGAGTTAGGTAAAGATGAAAGAAAAAAACTGATGACAGACAGGAGATAGAAAAAGAGGGAGAAAAACAAGAAATTATCGAGGTAGTAAAAATAAGAGAAAAAATGAAAGGACAAAAAATTTAAAGGGTCATTGCATAACTATATAAATCTATTGAAAATATTTGTGCACTTATATGAAGGCATACAAATTATACCCTCAATACATCTATATTTTTAGAAAAAGTAAAAATTTAAAGAGTGGAGAGTGGAAAAATAAAGAAAATAAGGAGTCAGAAAAAAAGATAAGAAATAAAGAAAAAGGACAAAGGAAAATTTGCTGTGCTCCAATAAACTGATGAAGAAGACAGGAGAAAAGGAAGAAAAGAAAGAAAGAAAAAAGCCCAAACAAAAATTAAAAACAATGCACATGCAAAAAACAAAAAGCACAAAAAAATCCCCAAGTCCCAAAACTAAAACCAAAAAAGCAAGGCAAAGCAAAGCAAAGCAAAACAAAACAAAACAAAACTCTATGATTTCAAATGTGTGGTTTTTTTCTGGGATCTGTAATTTTGGGGCAGTGTCCAAGTCAAGACAGGTCGTTACTCACACTAGTGAACATAAGGCTATTAGACTCATTCTGATCTATTCCTTGGATCCAATTTATATCTGAGAATGTGAGTACAGAAATTATACTGAAAGCCACTTTCTTAAAAGTTCTCTCGATGTTTTATTAAGTGTATTATACTCATTAAGTTTAGTATATTTGTTTTTTGTGTGTAAATGCCAGCCTAGAGTTGCAAAAATTGGGGGCTGGTAATTCTTTATGTTCCATCCGAAATTATGCTGCAGCTACAGTTGGGACCCTCCTTATGGGTGGAGTTCAGGACAAAAGGAAAACTATTCTGTGTAAGATTATCCCTACCATGGCACCTACAACCAGTTCTCTTTTGAGCCCCTTGGGGATTTAAATTTTTGGCATGACTGGATTCCTTTGGAGTCATGGAAAGTGAAATCATTAGTATTAGTGAGTTGTTGCTCATTAGTACTGATGAAGAGTATCCAAATCATACCAAAAAAGAGAATAAAGCCTACTTTGTCTGTGGGATGTGTGTGTGAGTGCTGTTATTTCTTGGATTAATACCAGAATTATTTCTGTTGATACAGATGAAGTCTCCTTGTGTAAGTGTTCACATAGGTAAATGTCTCATTCACTGAATTTTGTAAAAGAAAATTTTAAAAGCTTAAAAATTCATAAATCCAACAAAATACTTTCTTTGTTAAAGAGCTTTCCTGGTGTTGCTGGTTCATCCATCTTTTAAGCAAAGAGTTAACTGAAGCCGGGAAGACATCCTTGGCAGCCTGCGAGCTTTGTGTAGTAGCCAAGTTGGGTGCTGATAGAGACTGATATTCATTCTTTTGTATACATAACTTTCATTCTCAAAGTCATACACATCACATAACAAGAAAGATGATTGTGAAAAAGCAGGGGCAAGCTCAAGTATTTCCTGGCTGTTCTGGTTGCATATGGTATGTGTAATTCTGCCTGTTTGTCACCTGGTCAGCGAAAAATAATTTTCTTCTCTGGTGGCAAGTGAAGATTAATTATTCACATTCATCAGTCATCATAATGATGATTGAGTTTGCCCACATACCTAAATGAGTTTCACAAGTGAACTGGCCTGAAGAGGTTTAGCCCTCTCTTTATATTATACTGCTTGTGAACTTCATCCTGTAATTGTGTGGCTCGGTGAAGTGTAATGTCCTTTGATGCTGAGGACCTGTGTAGAGGGCTTGTGTCAAGAGACAGACCCCAGCTGGAAATGTCTCCCAGAACTCCAAAGACGCCCTTGCTTCTCTTTTGTCTATTTCCAAACTCATTAGGTCTGGATATGACAACAGCACCCCCTAGCGTGTTATAGAGCAAGAATGGGATCCTTGTTAATTCATTAAAGTGAGGTTCTTTTCTCAGTGTTGGGTGTGGTAAACAGGTGCATTGGCATTTATTAAACTATGTAGCTGAGTCTAAGTACACAACAGCAGGAATGTCTTCTTGGCTTTAATAGCTGGGAAATAAATACAAAGACAGTAGGGATATAGGGATTTAGATTACAAAGATGTAAAAGCTAAGAAGAGCTGTGGAATAAAATCAGATCGCTGGGGAAGACAGTTAGTTGTTCCTACGGACAATTTGCCATTCTTTCAAACAACTGAAAGCATGGATATGTTTATAGAAAGTAAGAAAGATAGAACCTGGTCACAAAAGTCTTCCATTGCTGACTGAGACTGGAAGCTTACGAGTCTTTTTTTTTTTTTAAAGTAGAACTAAAATTCTACATACTCCAAATAGTAACTTAAAGACTACTGAAGTATAAATGACTGATAGAAATGGATGTGGTAGTATACACCTATAATCCCATCGCTCCAGAGGCTGAGGCAGGAGGATGTCTGTGAGTCTGAGGCCAACCTGGGCTCTACAGTGTCTCAAAAATATTGTCTGTATTGTCTCAAAAATATTGGCTATATTGTATCAACAACCAAACACACACACAAAATAACTGATACTTACTTGATAATAGGGTTTCAGGGAAAAGGATTCGGCCTTAAGAATAATGAGGAACTAAAAGTGGATGTACATGGACTACCCAGGAAAGGAGGAAGGATACAAATAAAGGTTAACTGTCTCTGCCCTCATGGAGCTTACATTTCTTACAGTTGCCAAGCTCACCACAGCTCAGTCCTTGATGTTTGTATTTTCAAAAGTCAGTTATTCACAGGTAGAATGTGATTTGAGGACATAGAAAGAACCCCATTATCAGAATTGTGTTTCCCTCTCATCCTGTCTTCCCTGAAATTGCTAAATAAAGTCCTTTGTTTATTGAAGAAAAAACATTTTTTTGGTGAGGGAAGCACTGATGGATCCAATTACTGTGACCGCACACTTAGGTCTAGTGAAAACGAATAATCTGACCTACAGGACTGGGAACAGAAAGAGGTGGAATTATAGCATCAGGAGTAGCAAGCTCTGGTTTTGGAGAGCTTGTTTCTTAGCACCAAGTTTTCCTCATCTATAAAAACAGTGGTACCAATTTCTGTCAGGTCTCTGCATTATATTTCATGTAGCAGATACAATTCAAGAAAGTGCAGAGCATGGCACAGACCTAGAAGCCCTAGATAATTATTTGGGTAGAGGTAGAACTAGATTGGACACTAGCACACACACACACACACAAACCCCACCCACGGAAGGGGAACATGATGAAAGAGGATGATTTGACAATCCAGTTTAGGCTGTTTAAAAATGTTTCTAGGGCATTTATTCTTGGATTCAATTTCTGAGAAGAAATTGCCTAGGAGAGAGGGTGGTAGCATGAATGTGGTTGTTGCACAATTTTGGGGAAACACAATTAGTTTTACTTTTGTAGGTCAAATTAGTTTTCAAAATTATCTACAAAGCTTAGGGTTGTAGACCTGACCCCAAATCTGTAGCTATTGTTTGAAGAACTGGGGTGGGGCTGAAGGTGGACTTCCTGGTTGTTTAGAGTGTTTGACCTTTAACTTTTCTATTCAGCCAGAAACAGAGCACTGTAGGCTGATAGCCTTTGAATCCTAGAAAGCAAGTGACCTACTTAGTATTGTACCTGAAATACTCAATTAGAGTATATTTTAGGAAATGCACTTTCAGCTTCAAACATATGAGTCTGCTTTTGTGAATACACACTCCATCAGAGAGAGACACCCAAGTGATATTCTTGTTTGTTCTCTTGACCCACTGTGTAATCTTGGATACTGTGTGGCTTCTTTCCTTGGAAAGTAGTAATGTAAAGTCCATGGGCTTTTTTATAAAAAATAATTGAGAGCTATACCTTTATGGTTGCATGTGATGAAGATTAGTGAAGGTATTGACTACATTTAGACATTTTTTTAATGCAAGAGTTATTGCTGGGTTCTCTAACAGCTAGAAGATATCAATTCTAGACTTTTCAGTTTATTGGCTTTTTAATTCTAATTTTATTTTTTTACTTTGTGGCCCTTCTTCTTGCAGAATTTCTGCCTCTCTGTCAAAGAGCAAAGTACTACATAAACAGAATTCCAGGATGGAATGTGGGTGGGTTTTTAAATTTGCAAAATAATTTTTTTCTATACATGATTGCTTTTTTTTTTTTTGTGCTGGACATTGAAACTAGGGCCTTTTCTTGTGCATGTTAATCACATACTCTACTATTAGTAAACTCAGACCCCTCAAATCCTGGCCAACTTTGAAAATAGTACCAAGAACCAACTCAGACAAAATCCTTGGGTGATTTTGGAATTTTCTACGTGTGTGTTCTGCCACCTGCTGGAAGACAATCACTAAGCTTGGAAAGCCGATAAGCAAAGCGGAGGAGGCTATGTGGTCTTGGTCCCTCAGTCCCTTTCCCGCGCCAGACAGAGTATGACGATATTCAGGAATGCCACGACTTTCTGTTGGATCTGCAGTTATCCCACAGGGATTTTCTCGCTAACTTGCCGAGCTTGCTTACCCGCGTCAGGCCCATGGCCCATCCTGGTTCATATCATCGTCTGCCTCATGATACCCAATATGTTGACTGGCATTGTCCTTAATTACTTTTTACTGAATTAAAGTAAAAACAAAACAAAACAAAAACGAAAATAAAACATTGAATCCCAAATAGAGCACACATTGCTGCCTCCAAGTATGATGTTAGCAGAAGAAGACCAAGTGACCCAGTGAGGAAAGGAAAGCCCACCTTCCCCCTTACGTTCTTACTATCTTACAGTGTTAAATTGTCCTTTTACAAAATGGTGCTGACGGATAAAGTTTATCAGTAAAACATATATTTGGCTGGCAAAAGAAAAAGTAACTATAAATTAGTTTCCTAATTAAAAAAATATTTTCCCACCTGTGAAATCCTATAGTTTGGGCAACTTGTTTCTCCTTCTAGTGTCACCTTTCCTTTCATGTGACAAGTTAAGCAGAAAAGTAGGGTCAACAATTCTCACTTGTAACTTCCATATTTTCCCTGGAAATTCTCCATGGATTTTTCTATGCTGTGACCCACATAGAAACACAAAAATAATAGTGTGGTAAATGAGGGTAATGTTTCTTCACTAACTGGGTCACTGCTTTACAGATGAATTTTCGTCTGTAGTAAATGCTTGGCCTGGTTTCATGCCCCATTTGGATCATTTTCTTCATCTAGAGTTCTGGAAAGAATCTGACCTTCCTGGCTGGATGTGTATGTGGAACTCCCATGAGGAAGCCTTAAGAGTTTTGGCAGCCAGATCCTTAAGGCAACTGGGACAGGAAGTAGTGGCCCAGCCTCCATGTTTTTTGAAATTTCTCAGAGACATGCAATACTTTTGAAAGATATTAAAATGGGAATACAACACTTTAATAACTATGATCAGTTAATAAAATTCTAGGAGCTGAACTAATGAAACTGACTTTTTAATTAAGGAGTATAATTACAGAAGAGTGTGATATTTTCACATGCTTTAAAACCTTAATTCAAGCAAAATTGTAAAGAAAAAAAGTAAAGCTTCTTTGATGCAGGTACATTTGGTGGTTGCTTTCATGAAACTTGAATTGAAAATTGTCAATGTAGAAAACCTCAGTTGAAATTTACTTTTAAAAGCTATCAGTTAAGAGGACAAATAGTTATGTTCTGAGTAGATGGAGGCTGGGAAAATAAGTTTGTACTGAAGCCAGAGCACATGGTGTCTTCATGTTCCCCCAAAATAAACTTTTTTCTATCACTATCAGTAACAACAGATTTTAAATAAGCAAGATATTCAAGATTGAGGATGTGGCTTTCTAATGGACACACACAGAGATTCTGACCTAAAGGCCATGTGAAAAAGGTAAGGGAAAATCCTCTCCAGTTAATTTCCTGGGCCAGATTGTTAGAAATATGTCCAAGAAATGATTTCATTGAACTTTTGGAACTTGGATGAAAACCCTGACAAATCTGTATCATCTGGTAAATATTCAGGATTTTGTGTGTATTATTTTCAAGAAAAGGCACTGAACTATAGACTTCTTTTTCAACAAAAATAATACTGTAAAGTTGTTAGCTTTGAATAAGTGCTTTGATAAGAAAAATTATTTTTTCTTTTCTGAAGGGGGAAAGAGGTCTTAAATCCGATAAGACTAAGCCAATTTAAAGTCTCTTTTATTGATGGTGACCAGATGGAAGTTTGCTACACTTTGCCTGTTAACTCAGCAGTCTTGTCATGTGGAGGCTGCATTTTTCAGTATTAGGGTTTTTCCTTTTCTTAAAAGTTTTCTTGCCTTAAAGAGCTAAAAAATTTCAATATCATCTGCATCTTAAAATCTTAGTATGTAACTCAACAGCAACTGAAAATGTGAATTTTCCTATGCAGTAGAAGAATTAGAAAGTGGACAGATATCAGTCAAGATCAGGTCCCGATTTTCTCATGTTGTAGCCTTCTGTTAATGATAGCATCTTGGAGCCACGGATTTAGCTCAGTGACATAAGCACCTGCCTGGCAAGCGTGAGGTCGTGAGTTTGATCCCCAGTACCAAAAAAATACTTCTTTCCCAATCAGGTTCAATTCTGCCATCTCACTTGCATTTCAAACATCTGTTAAGAAAAATGGATAAATCATACCTTTATGTTAAAACTTGAGAAACAGTTACTGAATAGGAATAATTTTCCTGTCTCTATTTTTCTCAATCTATTCTTCTTTTGGTCTAAGGATAACATAGATAGTAGTCACTATGTGACAAATACTTCATATGCTTTATTTTATTTTTCTTATGATATAGGCATATTTTTCAGATAAGGAAAGAGTAGGTTATGGAGATTTAAAAACTTGCTGGAATTGCACAGCTAGAAAGTAGTAGAAATGAGACCTGACCTAGCTCTGACTTCATCACCCATGTTTGAAGCCATTATACCATACACCTGGTGTAATAATATGCTCCAGGGAAAGCAGCTTTTCTCAGAACACTCAAGCTCAGCTACCTGTTTCTGACAGTCCAGTCTCACTGTGGTCCTTCATGTCCACCACTGAGAGAAGGAAGGAGTTAATTTAGACCTGTAAGGAAAGGGTTCTAGAAAGGTAACAGTGTCTTACTGTCTAGCTCAAGGTCTTCTGTCAGTGGTAAAGACCCTTCTAAGAAGTAGTAAGTAACATGACAGAGACATGGTAAATGAATATATTTTCAGAGAACGGCAGCTCAGTAATTACCCAAGGCCAATGCAGGCAAGCAGGAGATTGCAAAACAGACATGCCTGCCAGTACAGAGGCAGTCATCATCTCTTAGACTTTATTCCCACCATTCCTTTTCTGTTGTCTTGAGCATAGTCTCAACTGAGTTTTTTAAACAAAAGATCAAAATTAAAGACTTTCTTGGCTGCCCAAATAAAATTGTCACTGAGATTTGGTTGTTGGTCAGGAAAGATGGGAGAATTGGCTTAAACTCATCTCCCTTCTCATCTCAGGAAATTGAAACCTCATGAAGGACCTTAAAATCAAAAATGTGAGCTGATTACTGGGGCATTCCTGTCATCCTGGTATTTTTGGAGGCTGATGAAACAGGATCAAGTGTTCAAGCCCAGCCTGGGCAATTTAGCAACCTAGTGAGATTCTGTCTCAAAATAAAATATAAAAAAGGGCAGGGGATATAGCTCAGGATTAAGGCCCTGGGTTCAATCCCAGTACTATCAAAAGAAAAACAAAACAAAACCATGAAACATACCTTAAACACCAACAGGTATCTGTTTCAGACCATCGTGACTTTGACTAAACAACTGAATGTACCTGATGCCAAGTAACTGGCATTTTAAGTGCTAACTAGACTTCTCAGTTTTTAATTGATGTATCTTTAAGAAACCCATCCCTTTTCTTTTGAACTGTAGGCTTATACAAATCAAATTCTATGTGGGTATAAACTTATTCTAATAAAGGGTTGGATATGTTTTCAAATCCTAGTGACTATTACAATTTTGTTGACTATGAATTTTCTAGAAGGATTGATTTTATAGAGTATACATATTATGGACCCTATGTGTGCAAGTTCACTTTTAAAAAAGGTGAAAAGATACCCAAGTTCTACATTTTTATTCCTTCTTGGTTTTGTGAGACAATGAAATTAAACTCACTGATTTCTTCCATGTCTCAAAAAGTCACTTATCTCAGCTCCTTACCAAAACAAAATATTACAGATACTGTGTTACAGGTGGAGGAATGTGTGTATAGAATGCTATCTTTGTCTTATGACAAGCAAGAAGTATCTGCTTACTTTCCAATTCATTGCATAAAAACTAACCTGTCACTTCAGCTTCTGAGGATTAAGAGCATCATTTTAACATTCCATTCATTACAACCAGTATCTATTATTTTAAATGTCTGCTCTCAGATATTTATAAATGCTGTGTTTCCTCCTTTGTTTCCTAAGAAGAAGTGTCACTCATATCTAGCAAATGGAAAAGAGACAAGTGGGCCTCTAGCAGCAAGTGTGTTTATTTCTTTTTTTAATCTCTCACTAAACTGAGACTTTTACGAGTAACATCCCTTGAAGAAGGCAGTTTAAGTAGTTTGACGGTTTTATAAGCAGTATATATGTGATTCAGGGGATAATCTTTTCATGTTCTGAACATAAAATAGTGGTAGAACCAGATGTACAAGGAAACAAAATACATGATTTCTACATTGTACACATTGTCCAATCATGAATTATGGAAGTATAGTGGTAATATCTTTGGTAATATTTGCCTTTGTCTTGAATCCCAAAAGGAAGAAGGGAATGAGGGAGTCTACATTAGCACATATTGCTAGCCTACGATTGAAGAGTTGAAGCGAAGCAAGAAAATGGACACATCATTTGGAGGATGAAAAAGATAAGACTGGTAGTGTTTGGCTGGGGCTTATTCAACTATTTCTGCATGGTGGCATAGATGGTTAACACTGGAGCTATACTAAAGTCACAACCAAGTATCAAATATATGGAGATTTATGTTAAAGATTATGAATGTTTTATTTCTCCTTAACTCCTTTGCTATTCCTTGAAAGAAAGGGTTGTAACTTTAAGTACCTTCACAGACATGTAAATAGCATACTAGTGAACCAAGTCAAATATAAGAGTGGGATACCATAGGCTTTATTAAAACTGGCATTGATACAAACACGTGCAGACACAGACACACACACATGTACATGTATGGATGTTTACATACAGTCATCCACATTTATACTTAATTTCAGGGCTTCTGAAGACCATACATCAAACAGTATCATTGTCACTAACGTGATGTTGTAAGAAGATTTCGTAATGCAAGAGAAGAGCAGGAAAAGAGAAGCCTTCTGGCAGCAGCCATGTGTAAGTCTCTTACTAAATTCTCCTTCCAGAAGCATTTAATTGGGCTAAATCAAGTTGTTTCTAGGGTTGCCTTTATTAGATTCCATGGCATGGGGCCTCAGAAGTTATGACATGAGTAATCTAGTCTCACTGAATATTCAAATGAAATAGTTCTTCACAGGCAAGAGAATTTAAGGACACATGCAGAGAAAATTAAGAGAACTTTGGATATTATCTCATATATTCATTTTTATTTTGAAGAGAATAAAACCAAATGAGACAAAACAAAATGGAATCAATAAAAACAAAAGGATGAGCATGGCACATGACTTAAAAACAAAATACAAGGAGATCAATAATGCTACCATAATGCCTCTTGCGATCTTCAAAAGAATTGCCCATATCATCAGGCATAATAAAATTGAACAAAACAGTACAGAATAAAACCAATTAAAAAAAAAACAGTGGAGACATTTATAGGACCTCAAAACAAGATAATAGTCAAACCACAATGGGTATTGTAGTGCATCTTATTGTCTTCAAAGTAGTTGCTATACTATTAGACTTGATACTATCAAACAAAACAGAATAGAATAAAATCAGTCAAAACAAAACAATGAAAGCAATACAGAGCTTCAAATTAAGCTAATAGGATATAAAAAGTGGTTACCATAATGTATCCTGCTATCTTTGGAATAGCTGTCCATGCCATCAAATCTAATGCAAGTAGACAAACTGAAACAGAATAAAACCAAACTAAACAGAACAATGAAAAAAATATGGGTTTCAAATCATGATAATCAATTAACAATGATCGCTGCCTTCCCTTTTTAGACAGTTCCTCTCCTTTCACTTTCACAGGATATAGTGTACATTTTGGATCCCACTAACTCATTTAGGTTTTTTTT
>PVJX010027155.1:0-25122 GCA_004027295.1 Dolichotis patagonum | reverse complement strand
TTGATCATTTTCTGTTATTCGGTTCAGAAAGCCCTGGAATTCTTTCACTCTATGCATGGCTTTATACTATTGTGTTATGTTTGATATTATTGTAATTGAAACTATTCTCAACTATAGCAGAGTAAGAGATATGGTGTTAGATACTGTTGATGTCCAGTTGACTTAATGTAAAGTACTGTGTTGCCTATGTTGTCCTCTTGTGATCTGCTCTGTACTGCCCCCTTTTGTTTTATTCTCTTTTAAATAAAAAAATAAATAAAAAAAAAGAAAAAGAAAACCAAACAAAACTTTTACATTTAGAAAACAAAACATACATGAAAACTAATGGAAAGAATTCTTTCAAGATTGACTTTAAAAGTGCAACCCCAAGTACTCAACACAACTTCAATGATGAAACAATGTTGGTTTGGAGTCCTAGACTGAGACAAATAAAGGTTCAGTTTCTCTTCAAAATATTAGGAAGCTGTCCCTTAGTTACATTCTATCTGCAAAGTACATTTAGATTTTTCCAAAGGCACGCATGATATGGATTCCAGTTTTATTACCTGGTTGTACTTAACATTTAACCTTCAAGGAACTTGGCTAACCAATTTTTCATCTTTTCTCTCCATCGCTTCAGACTTATTCCTGAGGTGTATGAAATAGAGACAGAGGACAGTGACCTCTTTAGTCACTTTGGTTCCCAGGAGCAGCATTCCTTTGAATTAGGGAACAACAGTAATAATTCTGCTGCTGACTTGATTCAGAAGTTATACCTGCTCTTTTCAACTGGGGAACTGATGGTGAACGACAAGGAAGAGGCACCTTCGAAAGAAATTACAGCTTCAGGAAATGATAAGCAACAAGGAAAAACAGGTAATCTTGAGGAAAAGGGTTGAAGATCCTGTTGCAGTGGTGGTGAAACTATGGTTGTTTTTCTTTAAAGACAAAAGATGTTAATGTGTGAGCTGCTTTTTCTAAACTAAAGCCTCAGTATTGCAGTAGAATTGCAGTGTTGGCACTTTGCAATAAATACGTGTGCTTTAGGTTGCAGTTTGGGGACTTCTTTCTAAGAGATTAGCCAGCGCTACCCTGGAGTACCTCGTTATTTGGGTTCCCCCTGGTGAAAAAAGAGCAGTGAGGATTCACTAGGTCTGTAGCCATGACAGGACGGGATAAGAAGGGCTGATCATCTGGAGCCACAAGAGGGCTCCCAAAATAAGGAGCTAAGACTCCAGATATAAAAGACTAACCGTCCAGTAAATAGGGCCACAGTTGTAAACTGTTGTTTTCCCTCGTAAGATGCAGAAATTGCACTTGCGTGGGAAGCAGCAGGATTTACAAGAGTGGCCAGGAGACAGCTGTACAGGCTAGGCGTCATTTATACATTTTTAAAAAGCTGTAATTCTACAAACCTAAAAGCGTAGAGGTCCCAGTCACTGACTGACTATTGATACTGTACCCTCTTCGTACTTCAGTTATTTTCCAATAGCTGTGAATGCGCACACTTAAATTTAGTCTTCACTGTGCCAAGTGAACTGTATCTTAAAGGACTGTGTTTTTTGCATTTGCTTTTTGTTTATATGCTTGTTCATTTCAGTTTAAATTAAGTTGCAGTTACTGCTTCTTGTTTTTCTTTTCCTAGTAAATATCTTCCATTTTTAGGGAAAATGGAATATTTAGATTAAATGTCTTAAATTTTGTCACTTACAACACTACATGCTCACAAAATACTCAGGTCAGTACTGTGTCTTAAAATCCCTTTTGGTGAAATCAGGGTTAAAATCACTTGCATTGCCTCTGGCATTTGCTGCTGAGAACTGTTTTCTGAGCTGGATCCCTGCTGCCTAACTAGGTGTTGGAGACTGAGCAAGTGATGGTTATCTCATGTAGTGCCTGTTGCCCAATTATTCTGGATGGGAAGATTGCACATATCAAAAGCAAATCTCAGTTAAAGAGAGAACTTGGAAAAGGAACTGCATCTCCCTCTTTTCTAATTCTGGACTTGACATAGCTTGATGGACTGAAATGCCCTGATGAGCCTGCTAGCTAAGAGAAGAATTGGGCAGGTAGTAATTTGTCATTTTTTTTACAGTAAAATTACAGTATTATGGAATTGAACATAATTTTATATTGTTAGATACTGTATTGGCTGATAGAAATTTATAGGCTGTGAAAATGGATGAAAATTCAAAGAAAGAAGACAGACACACAGTAAAGTTAAACATACATAGATAAGCTTTGGTCTGAAATCTTTCAGTTGTTTCTAACCTGCTACACTAAGTCATACACTATAATTTTTCTTGTTTAGTGTACAAATAGTGATCAGTTTGCAAGTCACTAATAATCTCCAGATAAAGTATATTGTTGGCCATCACTCATGATTGTGTACTTAGTACTATGTGTGCCCTGTGCTGTGTTTACCACTGTCCCTCAGATGATTAACCCATGTCAACAGTTTATTTTTGACAGCTATAAAAATAATAAGGAATGCGATTACAGTGTGTTCCTCATCAGTGATAGAGGTGATTGTAACTGTAGCAAAACTTTGCAGAGAATGGGTTTGTAAGGTTAATCAATTCAGAGACTTGGAAAGTTCTGGGTTGGGATCTGACTGGCAGAATTAACTTTTTGAAAAAGTTTTATACACAGATATTTGTATTATTAAATTCAGAGCCATAATCAGAAGACTCAGATCTTAACTAACTTATTTTTCTATTTCCTTAACTATTGTAATTTCCACTTTTGTGATACTTTTCATTTGAAAGATAAATTTATTTATTTCTTTGACAGTCAAAAATTCTCGCTGCTGTAGTTTGCAGCTTTAAAAACGATTGTGTTCCTTTTAAGGTACTAAATAAAAAGAAAGCTCCAGAAGTTGAGATGAAAGCATAGTACAGAAAGATAGAAGTAATCCAGCTAACAGAGAAAGTGCTACAGCTTCTTTATGATGATAGTTTGCTAAATGTGAGATATTTGGCTACATCCACGTGGACGCTTTTTTTTCTAATGAGAACTCATCTCTTTGGAAATATTCATAAAGGAAATGACTTTTGTTCATCTGACCTAATTCTGTAGTTGAAGATGTATCATGGGTATTGCTGCTGTGTAACAAACAATGGATCGTAACCAGCATGTAGTTCAGAATACAGTTCAGAATATGATGCTCTTTTCAAAATACCTCAGTGGTCCTTTTCTATTTGTAATTTCAGACTCTCATAAAGTACACCAAGAATTTCATAAACTTGTTTTCACTGAACTGCTCTTTTTGCTACGATAGATCATTAAACATAGCACTTATTCTTCTCATACATAGAAATTTCTGACCATCTAGAATATTGACACATTTCAGTTTGCAGTGTCTTTTTTCTTTAGACCGGATATATTAATGTTCCTTTGAATGGCATTGGTAAATAGTTCGGAAGAGAAATTCAGTGAAATAAAAGTAATATTTGTTCATTAATTAAATTATTAGCTTAACTTAAGAAAACTAACTACTGTGCATAACTCTCAATTATTTGCAACTCAATTTTGACATGGGTGACAGTAAAGAGTCTGAGTCTCCCTGTGGAATATGTTAGGTTATTTTCAGTGCTTGAATATACATTCAAAGGTAATTGGTTTGGGAAGAAGACATAATTTTAAGTTAACCCACATGCTATAAATGTATTTTATGTCTACATAAAAAGAAAAATTTTGAAATTTAAAAAAACTTTAGAAAGGTGAAAAGGGAGTTGGTTGTATTGGTAACAAAGAGAGTGAGGAGTAGATGTCAAAGCTTGGTGTAGAGTGCTAAGAAGACTGGAGGAAACTGAACCCTGTGCAGAAGGGGCTGAGGAATCTGGGCAAGGGACCTCCAGAGCCTCAGTGCTCCAGTTCTGCTTCTGCCTTTGCAGCTAGGGCTTCCTTGGTTTGGGATGCAGGCTCCTGGCTGAGCCCCATGTCATTGGGCCAGGAGAGGACAAAGTCGCTGAGGCTCTGCGATCCGTATGGCAGCCACAGGCAGCTTTTTGGACTGGGGCGGGATATAGTCATGGACCTAGAGATAAGAGAAAGTTAGAGACAGTCAGGAGGTTTATGGCAGGTGGCTGGGAAGTGATCCACAGTTCTTGCTATGTACCAGAATCAAGTGGTGTTATGGTTTGTGTCTGGATGACCCCCTCAAAGCCTCATGTGGTCATGGAGGGGGGTGAGCCTTAGGTGATATACATGGAAAATGGTTACAGTTATGCTTTAAAAATACAAGTTTAAATCTTGCGAATGATCAGCAAACAGAAAAGCTGCCCATTGAATAGTTACGTAAATGAAAATATCAGAAAAATGACAGGTCAAAAAGAAAAATCTATCCATTTAATCAGTACATTTCCAAGAAAGATGCTTACTTTTGCCTTGATAGAATTATCAAAATTTAAATATGTATGCTATTATGATAAATTCTAATGATAGTTCATATAGACAAAATGTTAGCACATAGAAGCTTAGCATTAGGAAATAAAAATTATACACAGCTGTACACACACATATGTGCGTATATTTTCCCCCATATACAATAATAGATTTAAAAACATAAACATACGACAGCTAAAATGAAATTCTAAGGGAGAAATGGAATGAAAATACAAATTTAAGGAGAGAAATGAACACTATAAAATATCTGGCTTTTAAAACATGGGTATGTTTGAATATATTTTTAATGGAGACTGGTAATCTCAAATCATGATATTTAGATTGCATTGGATGAGTTTTAAGATAAGCATGAAAGATTATTTATTTATTTATTTATTTTCAGCACTCAAGATTGAGCACAGGCCTTTGTACTGAGCAACATTCCCAGCTGTTTTGTTTTGTTTTTATTTTATTTTATATTTCATTTATTTTATTTATTATTTTGAGACAGGGTCTCAATAAGTCATTAATTTGTCCAGGCTGGGCTTGAATTTGGATTCTCTCATGTCAGCCTCCCAGGATGGTGGGAGTTTTACTTTTACATGTCAGTTTTTCCAATATGTTACAAAAAATGGCACAGTTCCCACTACTTAAACTTATAGTGAAAAAACTTGATGTTACCTTTACATTTGAAAGGCACAAGTACATATTTTTTTGTTTTTTTCCTTTGAGGTACAAAGCAAAGGTGAGGACAGCAAGGCCAGAGCTGCTTGCTGTAAGAGTCTGGCTTGGGGGCAGCTTCCCCCAAAGCCCACCCAGAGTAGGGATTTTATGTGCATGTGATCTGTTGAGGAGTTATCCTAGGAGAACCAGCGAGGGCAGGGAAGGAGCAGGACCAGGGTGGAGTGGGAGCCAAACAAGGGTGTCATCTCAGCAAAATCCCGTAGAGGGCAGCTAAAGCCTGGTCCTTAAGGCACCGCAGGTGACTAAGGCTGCAGGGACGTCCTGGCCAGTAGCAAGGAAATCGGGCTTCTTTACTCCCTCCAGGATCTCTGATCGGTCAAAAGCTGCCATAAGGAGAGAGGTAAACCCCAGCACTCATGGAAAACGAAGTTAAAACCTCTCCCTTAGCTCAGTGAAAGCCCTCTGAAGAACAGTGGATCCTTTCTTTGGAAACAAAAGCTCGCATGGCGTAGTTGGAGGTGGTGGGAAGGGTGGGGTAAAATGTTGTCCTACAAATTAATGTTAAAAAATTCAAAAGGGTTCTGAACAGACTTGGCCATTGTCTACTTTTCACATTCCTTCAAGTGTCTATTTAAGAATAGTGACTACTAAACTTGCTAAGCATGGACTTTAAATAATAAATATAGCAATGTTTTCCCAGGAAAAAAGCATGTCCACAGTTCTGCTTATATGCAGCATGATCAAAGTTGTTGTTTAAAATTAAAAAATCATTACAGTAGAAGATATATTACCATTGATCCTCCTCAAAATGCCCCTTCCCCATTTCCAACACACTTTTCTCATTGTTCTTGCCACTTTGCGAAGCAATTCTGAAAGTCTTCTTTTGTGATTGTCTTTGTACTGGGTGGCTGCCTGGATGCATGAATTGATTCAAAATATTTACTTTTCATGGTCATTTTGACTTTGGAGAAGAACCAAAAGTCACATGAAACCAGATCTGGTGAATAAAGTAGATGTGGACACAACGTAACATTTTTATTTCATGGAAATTGTGATCGTAAAATATAATGAATGTTTAAATCTTAAAATATATTATAATTAAAGATACAGTGCCATTAGTCCTCTTAAAAGAACTCAAAATACTCCTTCTTGCTTTGAACACATTTATCCCATTGCTCTTGGTGGTGTGTCTTTTACTATAATCAGTCTTTTCTAAAATTTAGACATCACGCTATCTTTTGATCACCCCTTGTATGGTGTTCATTTACGATGATGACATCACCCTGCATTGGATTTTTGTTTTGACTATTGAGAATGACAAAAGGTCCGTTCATGTTTGTTTTACAGGTGACACATGAAGGAATAGACTCTCGAAGGAACATTCTAAGCAAGTATAACGACATTAGGAGAAGTGCACATCATTATGTTTGAAGACAATGAAGGCCCAAGATAATCGCAATGGAAGAGCAGATAGCCCCATTGACATGTTTAATTCCGTGTGGTTCTAATGAGAGAGGCTGCCATTTGTTACAGTGGTCGGAGGCTGGACTTCATGAAAACAACTGAATGAGCTTGCTAAAGTTTGCTCTTGGTCTCAGATATGCAGGAAAAAAATTTCGGGGTAAAGACATCAATGAATGGATCTAAGCAACAGAGAATGATTTCATTTTTCCCGAGAATTGGGAAAACCAAACTTGAAGAGTTAACTGAATCTTTTTTGATACCTCTGTTTATGAATTTTCAGCAACTTTGATGATGTAGCTGCCTAAAGAAGATTTTGTCATAATTTCTATCACATACCTATCTTGGATTGGATTCCTGAATAAAAAGGATTTAAAATCAGAATTTCTCTGGATTTTTAAAGCTTATTTATAGAATTGAAAATCCATGCTTATGTCTTTGGATATGGCATGATCCCAATACCGCCCGCAGAATTGATTGCCTGTAAAACACAGCTGTCAGGCTGCTGCCCCTGTAGTCTGCTATTTCTCTCCATCCCATTCTACCAAAGAATGGGATCAACTCATGACAAAGAAAAATGAGAAGATGCTTTTATGATCTGTTGTCTTGTGATCATTTGTCCTATGTTTTTATGTACTTTGCTTTGTGTACATTTTGATTTTTTGCTCCAAAGTATCACAGATAATAAGAGGTAGGAAGATAGACCTTTCTCAAATGGGAAGGAGACCAGGAGATAGAGTGAAGGGGGAGAGAGGGAAAGGGAAAGTAAAAGGGAATTAAGATGTATGTACATGTATCAACTCCACACAGGGAAGGTCAACTATGTATTAGTAACACGTACTAAAAAAAAATTGTGGAAATGCATACACATTCTATATAGCTGGAAATGCTCTTGTCACAATATAGCAAGAGAGAAATTCTAAAATAAAGACAAATCTAACCCATAAACTTGTCCTATTTTTATGTAATTTTAGTCTAATTCAGATGCATTAGAATACAATGCAGGAATAAATATACTTGGAAATGCACATAAAGTAAACCAATAACAAATTAGTTTTAAAAATCATTCCATTTGATTAAGGCCACAAGTAATTACCAAACTAATGAGCATATATTGTACAAATGATAAAATGACTCTTAAGGGAATGAGTTTTCCACATAGTTTTCCTTAATGTTACTCTTATTTATATAATTTGAAAATAATTCTAAGTTGTCAGTTTTTAAAAAAGTACTTAGGGCCAGGGATTTAGCTCAGTGCTGTAAGTGCCTGCCTGGCAAGTGCAAGGTAGTGAGTTCAATCCCTGGTACCAATAAATAAATAAATAAATAAAAAGTACCCATTTATTGCACTCTGAGTTCTAAAGTAAGCTATTATTTTATAGAGTTTTATGTTTCCTTAAGAGCCCTGGAGGGTGTCTGTGTGTGTGTGTGTGTGTGTGTGTGTGTGTGTATACCTGTAGGCACATATAAATCTGTATAAACGTATACGTGAAGAACACATTGGATCCCCAAAACTAAAAGTGACACAGTGATAAGAAAAATGAAACCATGGCGACTCGTTTAGCTGAGGGCGTGGAAATTATCACAACTTTGAACAGCATTTTATCAATATCCAGTATAGCTAGTGATCCCACTGCTCGATCTGTAGATCTGTGTGTGAGAAGGTCTCACCCACATGTACAAGGGACCGAACACAAATGTGTTCCTGAAAGCACTGTGTGTTTTAGTAAACAGTGGAAACCAATCTAAATGTCTGAATATGGTGTATTCATATAATGGAATGTAATACAGCAGTTAAATTGACAAACTGGAGCTATACCTATAAACATGGACAAAATCTCAATGATAATAGTGAACCAGAAAAGCTGCAGAAAAACACTTTATGATATCATTTATACAAATTTGTGACAAATTTTATACAATATTTTAAAATTCTGAAATAGTAATGCCATGTATGACTACTGAAAACCCTACTGTAAGAATGAAGGCATATGTGGAGATGCAAACACCAGACTCCAGACTTTCAGTGGCAAGAGGTAAAGTGGGAGAGTATCTTCTATTTTAAACTGGGTGATAGGAAAATGCATTTCTTTACTCTTTGTTTTTGGATGCCTGACCTTTCATAATTTAAAAGAAAATAAACCAAGTCATACAAAATAAATGCAAAATTCAAGTGAATCTTTATGTTACATCTAAAACCACGTTAGAAAATCTGGAGATATTTTAAGAAATAGATAACTCTTCTTGCCCTTGAGAAGTCTGTAGTAAGTCAAAGTCATTAGAGTTCGTAACACACTAGCATAATGGTTTTCCTGAACACTGAGCACAAGGAAAACTTGTCCCCTTCTCCGATGTACTGTTGGGAGCCACTGAAGCTAGAAACTGTCCACATGTGCAGGGCTGGGGCCTGGCTGCCCCAAGAACAAAGAGTGCCCGGGGCAAACCATGTGAAGAAGCTGCTTCAGCCCAGAGAACACCTGGCCCCAAGACCATCTGAACTATGGGTTTCCAGGGTAGTGGGGTTTCATATGACATTAAGTTGATAAAATATATAAATAAATGTCCCTACAGTGAGGGGCCAGTTCCTTTCCTCTCATCAGGAGGGTAAGGGTTCCACTTGACCCCAACTTTGTCTCTTCTTTATTTTCTCATCCTCTCTCAGTCCTTTACCCTAAGAACCTCAGGAGCTGAAAGTTTATGTGGCAATGTACTACATTATGTTGGTCAGTGTATAAAATCACTTATGCTCCTCTATGCATGCAATCTTTTTTATATGGTTTTATAGCTGAGTGGACCTTTGAGGTTGTATAAAGCACAGCACAATTTGTTGCATGTAAGAGGTAAAAGGAGTGACATTAAAGGACATTGTTTCACTGGAGAAGCAATTGTACTCTATTAAAAAAATTAAACATATATATTATATATTTGTACTCAATTAAAAATATAATAATTGAATGTATACTGTGGACCTGCTAAAAAAAAATCAAGAACCAGAAGCAGAGAATGACCATAGTATATAAAAAAAATACAGTACCCAAATTCAGAGAGTAAAACTGGTAAGTAGAGCTAGTAATTGCCTTGGAAATCAAAGAAAAAAATTACTTAGGATTTAAATAATTGGAGAACACTTGAAGGGTCACCCTAAATCCTCACTTAAAAGTAATAAAAATGCTTTCCATTCCTGTATGGTCCCAGCTCTTTGGATGTTTCTAAAGGTCACTTTCTAGCCTGATCTTTTGACCTTTCTCGCTTTTCCAACCTAATCTCTTCCCACTGCAAGGGACCTCTTCCCCTGCCTCTCTCCCATTCATTCTTCTAGGTTGGCTGTCAATAATCTTACAAAACTTACAAAGGTAGCACCACCTGCTCCACTGCATATTCTTCTGGTACCTGGCTTTCTCCTCCTGGGCCATCACCAGGGAGGCCTTTAATGGCTCATTAAATTGAAGATGTCACTGATGTCATTCTTACACCCTTCATTCCCAGAATGGTACATGGCACTGACTAGAAATCCAATAAAGATATTTGATGACTGAATGAATAAACTTTCCATGAAAGTTAAATATGGGCTGTTGTGGCGGAGAGGAGGAAACTTGGCATGAGCAATGGCAAGAGAACAAAAGCTATAAAGAGCCATTTGTCTGTGCATCGAGTGAGAGGAGAAATTGTCTGTGTGTGATCACAGTTTGTACAGTGGCCAATGTGCCTGGATTGGGCTTCTGAGTTCACCGCAAGTATGGCGAGTTGCTGAAAAACAAGTTTGTTGTTTTTACTTTAAAAAACAGTAAACTACAGAAAACTCTTGAATCAATACCCAAACGCTGAGCAACATTGCATGCCCTCCAAAAAGAAGCATGGCACAAGCATTAAGCATCTATTTCTCCAGGGACTCTGCAAAAATGACCCACTGCTGAGCTGCTGGAACCTTATAGGATATGAGACAATGCGTTGTAAGACAGCTGTTCGGAATTATGGATGACTAAGAATCCTGTGAGCTCTCTGGAAACCTTCACTTGACTTTTTAAATACGATGCTTAAATCTTTGATCTCCATGTGGGCAGTGGGGGCGAGAAGTAGAATAGTCATGGTTGGAGGCTCGCGCAGCCCCTATGGGGCTCCCTAGAAACTTCTTTCCATCGCCTCAAAACTTCTCTCCATCTCTCTAGCATAACCTGTCTCTACCTCCAAAGGACTTCTCCTGTTCCTAGAGTACCAAAGATCCAGTCCTAGGACTCTGGCATATTTGTCTGCATTTCTCCTCTGTACCCTTCTTTGTTCACCTTGACCGTCCCAGCACCTTTCAATGTATAGAACACTAGAAACTTAAATAGGGGTTCAATAACTTTTTAAGAAGAGATGAATAAAGAACTCCCATCTTGCTAACCTTGGTAGTGTCCTGATGCTTATGTCTCTTCTGCCCTCCGGCTTACATTCCCCAAGTTGAATTTAGATTCTGTGTTAAAGAACTCCTTTAACAGGGGAAATGCTAGCAGCAGTCCTCCACACAACGGTGGCAGGGGAGGAAGTTCTCACCTCCTGTGATGGTGCTACAGTTTGGCCTGGTGCAGAGACTTGGTCCTGGATCCATGGCACCACCGGAAACGGGAGGACCTTCTGAGGTAAGGCTTAGTGGAAGAAAGTAAGGGGACTGCAGCTGTAACCTGGAAGGGGATATTGGCACACAGGCCTCTTTCTTTCTCTCTTTGGTGCCAGCATCTATGAGAGGAGTTGTTTCCTCTGGCTGCACCACCGTAATATACTGTCTCACCCCAATCACAAAGCAGCTGAGTCAGCTGAAAATGGACAGAAACCTCCAAGACTATGGGCTAAAATAAAACCTTCTTTTTTTAAAGTCACTTATCTTAGGCATTTGTTATAGCAATGGAAAGAGAACAAACCAGATAAGAACAGCAGCTGCACAAAGGATTGGCTCACAAGCAGACTGTAGTGTCTTCACAGAAACAACAAACAAGAAACACAGGTGAGACTCCAGAATGATGGATATTATAAGATGAGAGCAGCAAAAAGCACAAAGAATCCCTTACTCTTCAATTTCTACAAAACAAATAATCCTTTCTTAGTATGATATAATTGACATAAATTGACTTGCATGTCTCTTAAGTTTCATAACTGTGGATGTCAAAGTCCTCAGTACCCAAAGTGTAGCTCATACCCAAGAACTGCAATTTCAGAATTGTATGGTACTTTGTTAGATATGCAAAATCTCTGGATTCCACCTAAAGTCTATTTGATCAGCATTTATGTTTTAGTACAATCTCCAATGATTCATGTGCATGTCTAAATTGGAGAAGCTCTGGGCTAGAGTTAATTTGCTTGAAGCTCTGTGAATGAGTAGATGCATTTGGAAGACGCAAGTCAGCATGGAATGGTACACTGAGAAAGATTGCTCAAAGACAGACTCTTTGATCTGAATAAAAATGACTGGAAACAACTTGACAAGACAGAAATCGGGTGCAAGAGCAAGGTCTCCAGTAGCCCTTTCTCCTTAAAGTAGGTTTTGTTCAAACCACAAGCCTTATTGTGTTCATGAGGAAGAGGGTGTACATTCTGTATACTAATGCTGAGTCAAAGGACAACAGGAGATGAGGATAGAGAGGTAAGTTCAGGACAGCCAGTGCTTTGTGCATGTGCTGATGAGTTCAGTTCTATTCTGGAGTAACCAAGGTACCTGAGGACAAGAAAGAGAAATGGTTAGATGTTTTCATGGTTGGCACTGGCTCCTGAGAGAGGATTACTGGGGAGAAGAACTAGGCCCATGATAAGTGGTTGTATAGGCAAGAATATACAGTGGTGCTCAGATCGAGATGACGAGGCACGTAAGGGCAAAGTTGACAGGGTATGATCACCAAGGGGCTTGAAGAGATGACAAGGGAGAGGAACCGCCTCAGTGTCTGACCAGTGACTCCCAAACTTGAACTTGCTGAGAATCCCCTGGAGAACTTGTTGAACTTCAGATTGCTGCCCTCCCCCCATTTCTGCCTCAGTAGATCTGGGCAAGGCCTCAGGATTTGCCTGTACAAGTCTGTGTTAGGATGCTGATGCTGGCGGTCTCTGCCTGCAGCCCACACTGAGCCACTTTTCTCCTGTAGTTCTGTGCTTCTCTTTTTGGCTGCTCACTGGAATCTCCTGAGAAATTCTTTGTGGATGCCTGCACCTCACCCCTAGGGCCCTACTGAATAGGGTTGGGAGCAGCGTGGCCAGCAGGAGTTGTCACTGTCAAAGCTACGGGGGATTCCAGTGTGCGGCTAAACACCAGCTGAGTACAATTTGCTAATATTAGTAATGCAGAAGCCATTCTGGTATTTTAAGATGCATTAAAATTATTTCTTAAGATTGTCACCAAATCTCTCATTATGTGTGGGAATATACAGTTAATGGAAGCAATGGAAAAATCAATATAATATATAACAGTTAAAGGTATCTAAAAAGGCAGACACTAAAAAGATAAAATGGACATTATTTCTATACCTCAGGGATGAGAAAAAAAAGAAAAAAATACAGTCACTTAGTTCTTACTACGTACCAGATATTACAATACATATGATATATATATATATATATCCATATATAGATATATAGATATATCTATATATAGTGTAATGCTGACAACAAAAGCAAGAGTAAGATGTCCATTATCTCCATTTCATAAATGAGGACCCCAGGCCTGAGAGAAGGTCACACAATCCAAGTTGGGGAGGGATTTGGATTTTCGTGGTTTATCAAAAGACTGAATTCTGTGCATGTATTGTCAAGGGAAGTGGAATTGCCCATAAAGTAGGTAGAAAAATAGCTATGATGAAGCCTCAGTTGCTTAAATTCCCATTCATGATCAACCCCTGAACTAGTCATATTGCTCTGATTTCCTCAACTGTAAAACAAGGATAGAATTTTTCCACAGCTCATGAGTCTAAGCAGCCACTGCAAATGTGTTCACTGCACAGAAATCCTGCATGCCCAGAGCAATGATGGACACGTGGATAGTTCTAACCCCTGGAACCTAGCGCTTCTTCACCACTGTCAGTAAAATGAGAAAACTGGGCTAATTTTTCCTCAAATTTCTTCAGTTTATGAATGTTATGATTAAGAATTTGCTACTTTTATGTACATAGCTACTTTATGAAATTCTTCAACCAGTAAGTAACTTCATCTTAAAAATTGGTCTCTCTGGTCAGAATTCCACTACTCTTGGAAGTTGAGGCAGGATGATGGCAAGTTTAAGCCCAGTCTGTGCAACTTAGTTAGACGGAACCTGTCTGAAAATTTAAAAAAAATTAAAATGAAAAAAAGTTTTGAAAAAGGGCTGGATATGTAATTCAGTGCAAAGACTCAGTTCCACTCTTAGAACAACAACAAAAAAAAGTTGCTGCTTAAAAGTAACCACTGTCTTCACGTAGCCTCCCACCCCCACAAAGCCACCCACATCTGTGACAAAACTATGTCAGTGTCTTGGTGATTTTGCAGGAACTCCATACCTCTCACATAGGCATTGCTGCATTCACCAATATCTGCAGGGCCTTCTGCCAGGCCAGCAGGATTTCTGTCCAGTGAACATATTTCCAGTGATAAATGGCCCACACTCTGAGGTTTGATGTTAATGATCTTTTCTAATATCTGATGCCCTGTAGGCTTAAAGATTTCTCCAATATGCAATTTGGAATCTCAGAAAGAATATGATTTGTTCTACTGCATGCTGAGAATCTGATATTGGATTTGGTGCTTAATTTATTGGAACCTCAAATTTTTTATCTGTGAAATTGATTATGTGAGATTTGGCACAAATAAAGTGTTTTGTACAGTGTGTGGCTGATAGAAGTCTTCAACAGAAGTTGAGAACCATCCCTAATTACTCCATTTGGGAGGCTGGTGATAGATGACCTTCATGGTAGGCCAAGGAACAGGGTTGCATAGAATTTTGGAGAAGGCCGATGATAGTTCTTTGAACTTTTGATGGTGGATTTGCTGTCACCCTGGCATTCTCTCCTTGCTGAAGGATAATATTTCAGCAACAGCTTCACTTGAATATTCCTATGAAAAACATTTGTAGGGCTGATATGCAACCTCAGGCACCTTCAGGTTCACAGCTATTGCTCCAGTCATAGCTGTTGTGGGACCAATGACCTTCCCGTGGGTAAACGCCTTCTAGCACCCAGAAGGCCAATGCAGCCTCTCCCAAACTCAGGAGTGACCATAAGCATCCTTGATGTTTCTGCCACAATAAGCAAACTGCCCAGGTGAAAGACTTTTGCAGCCATCTGAAACATTTCCTAATGCCGGTATCTAAGTCTCTTGTCTCATCATTCACCTTTGGAGTCAGAATAACTTTAAGTAGATTTGCTTTTAACATGTAGCACATCATAGATGAAGTTAAGATGAAGGCATACTTGACTAGGGTAGCTTGTCCAACTCATGACTCTGTGCCTTATAAGAAGGTGTCAAAGTTACTTTCCCATTTTGAGATACAATACTTGACACCCACAACACAAAGAAAGAGAGGCTTGTTTTGACTCATGGTGTTTAGAGCATTCAATCCGTAGTTGGCTGGCTCCAAGGCAAGAAGGGCATGATGGAAGTGTCTGGCAGAGGAAAGCTCCTCACTTCATGACAGAGGAAGCAGAGAGAGGAGAGCAAGGAAGAGCATACTTTTCCAGGTCAAAGAAGAGCAAGGAAGACATACTTTTCCAGGTCATGCACTGCTGACCAGCCTCAAACATTTGTGCTCCCGTCGCCTTTGATACACATGAGAATTCTGAGGGACATTTTTAATTTAACCATGGCAAAAGGCCATGTGAAGGCACAGGGACATTCACAAAGGAAGGAAGGCCATGTGAAGACAGAGCTTTAAAAATTGCTGCAACCACCAGAAGCCAAGAGAGGAAAACAGGACGGATTCTCTCATGGCCTCCAAAAGAAATCAAGCCTGCTGATCCTCTTATCTTGGACTTCGGGCCTCCAAACATGACAAAACACATTTCTGTTGTTTTAAGCAACCCAGTTGGTGGTTCCTTTTTTTTTTTTTTTTTTGTAGCCTAAAGAAACAAATACATGGTTCATCTTGGTATAAAATTCCATGTTAATCATTAGCTGCCTCCAAATTATGGCATTATAACTTCCATTGTTGGTTTAAGAAGTTTAATGTCACTTCAGATTCCATTTATGTGTATGTGAAGTATCTCCCACCATAAGAATTTATTGTCTGTTCTTTATCTCTGGTGTACTATTTATACTGCCTGTGAAGATCCTTTTCTTATTCGTTGAGGTGGGCACATGAAAAGCTTTTGTCAGTCTGGCAAGCCAAGTCCTTTGGTTTTGGGAAATTTTCTTTTGTTATTTCTTTGATAATCTTTTCTCTGTTTTTGAAGTTGTATCTGCCAAGTTGACCTCTCCAGACAGCTTACTCCTCTACTTGTTCTACTTTCTTAAATATTTTCTTTTTCTTTTTTTAAAATTTTATTTAAAAACAAAACAAAACAAAACAAAACACACAAAATAGAAAAAAGGGTAGCAACAATACAAGATTCCAAGGTGGGGGGAGAAAAGAACAAAAAATACTGAGAAGTCATTACTTGATAACTTACATACTGTCATCTTGGAAATAGTTGTTCAAGTTACAAAGTTAAAACATACAAAGTACACATTCAAGCAATGAGACTGTCAACAGTTCTGCTCCATGATCTTACAAAAAACAGTAATATGGTCATTCATCTTACACACTTAAACATACATGCAATTATATCCTTTAGAGCATTATCTTTTCCTCTCTTTTTTACAGTAGCAATTGCACATTTTGGGTTTTATTATTCCTACAGTTCTTATTATTTTTTATACTAGAGACACAATGTGATATTTATAAATATGATTCTTATTTCACTAATGAGGATAGGCTCAGGTTGTCTCCATTTACCTATGAAGGCTTCAAGGTCATCCTTCTTCATAGCTGAGTAATACTCCATTGTATAAAAATACCACATCTTTTTCATCCACTCTGCGGTTGATGGGCATTTTGGTTGTTTCCAAGATTTATCTATTACAAATTGTGCTGCTATGAACATGAGTGCACATATATCACTGTGATATGAACTTTTCAGTTCCTCTTGGAAAATACCAAGGAGGGGAATAGCTGGGTTGAATGGAGCTTCCAGTCCTAGTCTTCTGAGAATTCTCCATACTGATTTCCATAGTGGTTGCACCAGTCTACACTCCCACCAACAGTGGAGCAGTGTTCCTTTTTCCCTTCAGGCTTGCCAACATTTGTTATCATTTGATTTCTTGATGGCAGCTATTCTTTCAGGGGTGAGATGAAATCTTACTGTTGTTTTAATTTGCATTTCTCGAATGACCAGTGACAGTGAACATTTCTTCATATATTTATTTGCCATCTGCATATCTTCATCTGAGAACTGTGTGTTCATCTCAGATGCCCAGTTTTGAAGAGGGTCTTTGAATTTGGGCAGCTTGATGTTTTTCAATACTTTATATGTTCTTGATATAAGTCCTTTGTCTGAGGGATTGCTGGCTAAAATTCTTTCCCATTCTGTGGGTTTTCTTTTCACTCTGTTGGTGATTTCTTTTGAAGTGCAAAAACTTTTCAATAATATGAGATTCCAGTTGTTGATTCTCTGAAATGTTTCCTGTGCAGTTTGTGCTTTGTTCATGAATTCTCTACCTACCCCTATGTCTCCAAGACTTCTACCTACTTTATCTTCCAGTAGATTTAGTGTTTCTGTTTCTGTTTAGGTCTTTGATCCATTTAGACTTTAGTTTTGTGCATGGTGATAGGCATGGATCTAGTTTCAGTCTTTCGCATGTGGAAAGCCAGTTTTTGCAACACCATTAAAGAGGCTATCCTTCCTCCAGTGAACATGTTTAGCCCCTTTGTCTAATATCAGGTGGCTGAGTGTCTTTGTAGTTGTGTTTCCATCTTCTAATCTGTTCCATTGGTCCTTAGTTCTATTTCTTTGCCAGTACCATGCTGATTTTATCACTGTGGTTTTGTAGTATAGTTTCAAGTCAGAAATTGAGATGTCTCTGCCTTGCCTTTGTTGCCCAGAATTGCCTTTGCTATTCTATGTTTCTGCTGTTTCCAAATGAATTTTAGGAGTGTTTTCTCTAGATCTGTGAGGTATGTTAATGGTATTTTGATTGGGATTGTATTAAATCTGTATAACAGTTTTGGGAGTATGGCCATTTTCACAATGTTGGTTCTTCCTAGCCAAGAGCAAGGAATATCCTTCCATATTCTAATATCCTCTTTGATCTCCTTTTTTAGTGTAGTATAATTTTCAGTATATAAGTCATTTACATTTTTAGTTAGGTTGGTTCCTAAGTATTTCATTTTTTTAGATATTATTGTGAAGGGTGATATTTCCATAATTTCTCTCTCAGTGAGTTTCTTGTTTGTGTATAAGAATGCTATTGATTTTTGCATGTTGACTTTGTAGCCAGCTACACTGCTGAATTTGTTTATTACCTCTAGCAGTCTTTTAATGGTGTTTTTTGGGTCTTCTATATAGAATATCATGTCATCTACAAATAGCAATAATGTAACTTCTTCCTTTCCTATCTTTATTCCTTTTATTTCTCTCTCTTGTCTGATTACCCTGGCTAGTGTTTCCAGAACTATATTGAAAAAGAGTGGTGATAGTGGACATCCTTGTCTTGTTCCTGATTTTAAAGTGAAAGCTTTCAGTTTTTGTTCATTTAGGATAATATTGGCTGTTGGTTTGTCATAGATGGCCTTTATAAGGTTGAGGTAGATGCCGTGTATTCCGAGTTTCTGAAGGGTTTTTATCATGAACGTGTGTTGGACTTTATTGAAAGCTTTTTCCGCATCTATTGAGATGACCATGTGGTTTCCGTTTTTGGCTCTGTTGATATGGTGTATCACATTTATTGATTTGCATATGTTAAACCATCCCTGCATTCCTGTAATGAACCCCAGTTGGTCATGATGCATAATCTTCTTGATTTGTTGCATTCTATTTGCCAGTATTTTATTGAGAATCTTTGCATCATTGTTCATTAGTGAGATTGGCCTATAGTTCTCCTTTTTAGTTGGATCTCTCTCTGGTTTTGGTATGAGAATTATGCTTGCCTCCAGGAATGATTTAGGGAGGACTGCTTTCTTTTCAATTTCTTTGAAAAGTTTAAGGAGTATTGGCATAAAATCTTCTCTAAATTTCTTGTAGAATTCAGCTGTGAATCATCAGGACCTGGGCTTTTCTTTGTTCATAGGTTTTCTATTACCTTTTTAATTTCAATAGCTGATATTGAATTATTCAAAATTGCTATATCTTCTTGGTTGAGTTTTGGTAGTTCATATATTTCTAGAAATCTGTCCATTTCCTTTGTGTTTTCTTCTCTATGTGAGTAGAGATTCTTAAAGTAGGTGTTCATGATCTTTTGAATTTCCATGGGATCTGTAGTAGTTTCCCCCTTTTCAGTCCTTATTGCGTGAATTTGGGTTTTTTGTTTCTTTTTCTTTATAAGGTTAGCTAGAGGTTTGTCAATTTTGTTTTTTTTCTCTCAAAAAACCAGCTTTTTGATTCATTAATTCTTTGTATTGTTTTTTTAGTTTCGATTGCATTGATTTCTGCTCTAATCTTTACAATTTCCTCTCTTCTATGAGCTTTGGGTTTAACTTGCTCTTCTTTTTCTAGTAGCTTGAGATGAAGCATTAGGTTGTTTATTTGTGCTCATTCTATTTTCTTGATATGACTATATATTGCTATATATTTCCCTCTTAAGACTGCTTCAATTGCATGCCACAGATTGCAATATGCATGGGATAATTTCAACACCCTTGCATTTATTTAAGACTGTTTTATGGGATAATATGTGGTCTATTTTGGAGAATGTCCCATGTGCAGCTGAGAAGAATGTGTATTCTGTTGTGTTTGGGTGGAACACTCTGTAAACATCTACTAAGTCCAGTTGCTCCCAGGGATGATTCAGTTCTATGACTTCTTTGCTGACTTTTTGTCTAGTTGATCTCTTTGTGACAATGAGCTGTTAAGGTCCCCTGTAATAATTGTGTTCTTGTGTATTTGGTTTTTCATGCCTTTACTATCTGTGTTATATAGTTGGGTGCTCTTGTATTTGGTGCATATATATTTATAATTGTTAGTTTTCCTCTTGAATTTTTCTGCTTACAAGTATGTAGTGACCTTCTTTGTCTCTTTTAATCATTTTAAGTTTGAAGTTCACATTGTCTGAAAATAGAATAGTTACCCAGGCTTTTTTCTGGGTTCCTGTTGCATGGAATACTATTTTCCATCCTTTGACTTTTAATCTATGAGTTTCCTTTTGGGTCAAGTGTGTTTCTTGTATACAGCATATTGTGGGATCATGTTTCTTGATCCATTCTGTCAACCTATTTCTTTTGATAGTTGAAGTGAGGCCATTTACATTTATGGATATCACTGATATATACTGGCTCAAGTTTGCCATGTTATGTTCCAATAGTTTGCGTTCTGCTTTCCCCCCTTATTTAATTGCTTGTCCTACCTGATGGTTTCTTTCTGATGTTCTAGGGATTGTGGTCATTTTTATCTCTGTCTAGTATGTCTTTCAACACTCTTTCTAGGGTTGGTTTGGTGGACATAAATGTCTTCAGTTGTTCTTTGTCATGGAAGTATCTTATTTCTCCATTAAATTTGAATGAAAGTTTTGCTGGGTACATCAGTCTGGGTTGAAAGTTATTGTCTTTCAAGGGTTGAAATATATCATTCCAATCACGTCTTGACTTGAGGGTTTGTGCTGAAAAGTCTGCTGTGATTCTAATGGGCTTTCCTCGATAGGTAACTTTTGTTTTTTCTCTAACTGCTTTTAGTATTCTGTTTTTATGTTGTATGTCTGAGATCTTAACTATTATGTGTCTGGGTGTAGATTTATGCTGGTTGTGACTGTTTGGTGTTCTGTATGCCTCACTTATCTGCATATCAGATTTTTCCCCCATGTTTGGAAAATTTTCTCCTATTATTTCTGTGAATATGTTACATATGTCATTTGTATTGACTCCAGCGTCTTCACTAATGCCTATTAATCTTATATTGTTGCTCTTGGTATCATCTTGAAGCTTCTGGATTGTCATTTCATGCTGCTTTGTTATTTTTAAAAGTTCTATCCTTTCATGATCACTAATTGCAATCCTATCCTCAAGGTCTGAGATCCTATCCTCAGCTTCATTTAAACGGTTTAGCGTGCTTTGGATCAAATTTTTTGTTTCTTGGAAGTCTCTTTCAGTTTGCTTCATGAATTCTGCTTGTTTTCTACATTGTTCATTCAAAGTTTCAATCAGTTTCCCATGTTCCTGTACTTTTTTCTCTATTTCTTCTTTAGCTGTGCTCAGCAACTCCTTTACTAAGGTTGTTACTTCTATCTTTAAATGGGAGAGTACTTCTAATTTGATTTCCTCTATGGCCTCATGGAGTTTTTTTTTTTTTATTTCATTCGCTATATTTTCAGAGATTCCTGGTGTGTTACCTTTGGGGTCCTCTATTTCAGTGTTTCCTGTATTTTCACCTGTTGCACTGGATGTTTGAGGCTGCATTCTGCCTTTTGTTTTGCCATCTTCCTCTTTCAGGCTAGTGTTTGGTTCTTTAGACCCATTAGTGTGAACTGTTGGTAGTGTGTATCTTGGTGTCCTACTGCAAGGTTGATGTTTGTCCAGTTGCTGGATCCCACAATGAATACGTGGGCCAGTCACCTGGCTCCCTGCTGCAGGGCCTGTTGGGTGAGTCCTGTATTTTTCCTGGGCTGACAAGCTTAGTAGTATTGATGCAGGTCAGCTTTTAGTTCCTGCTAGTACTTTATCTTCAGGTGTATTCCAGGTCATCAAATCTCCCTGTCTATAGTGTTTGTATTGGCTGAGGCCCTACTGTGTCCCTATTGTGTGCCTTTTGATTTTCTTCAAGTTGGGGGAGTCCTTTTCGACACACTCTTCACTCTGCCTGATGTTTTCTGTGTGTAGAAAAGGGTCACCCTCACTCTTGTCAGACTTACCAAGGGCTTACTGTTAGTTGGAGGGAGCTTTACTACTGGCCCTATTTAGCTACTGTACACCTCTATTTTAGGGGCATACTCACAGCACTGACTGGAGCCAGCTTAGATCTTGTTATGGTGCGGCAGTCACTGAATCTCCCTTCAAGGTAGCACAGATAGTCCGCTGTAGTCCAAGGTTCCTCTGGGCGCAGAGTTCCAAGTTTGCCCGGTGCACGCTGGGATTCTGCTGCCGCCTCTGCCTGAGTGCATGCAGTCAGGGCCTAGGGTGGGTTCCTGGGCAGCCGGCTGCCTGGGATTCACCGAGCAGTCCGGCTAGCTTAAATATTTTCTTAACTCTACTTATAACATCAAGTTTCTCCATGTTGCTTTTTTGTGAATTTTGCTCTTTTTCATGCTGAAAACTTTGTTCGAATGTCCATGATCCTTGCCTGGAAGGCAATAGCTGACAAAAACTGTAGAAGAGGCACATATCAACGTTCTGAAGAGAGGAGGGGAACATATGACCTCAACCATTGTGTACAAAAGATTGCAATAACTCCACCTCCAAACTACCACCATATTTGACTTTACCCCTTTCCCATAGCTTCTGTGATTACCTGTCCTGTTAAATGGCTTCGTCTTCCACGGTTCTGACATAGATGGCTTCCTGTGAGTATTATATCTCTGATAGCTGCAGCCTATAATTTTCTCCTTTAGCTAAGAATGTCACGACTCTCTTTGAGAAATTTCTTTCTCCAAAAAAATTTATGTTGATTCTCCTTTATAGCTAAATATCCTCTAATTCTTTGATCTTGTGCACTAATATTTTTGTCATTTAAAAAGATTTCAAGAAGAGATAAACATGTGATTATCCACCATGTTGAAACATATGTTTCCTTCACTTTTAAATGTAAAACAAGTGGGAAATCTTTCTCTTTTTTTGGAAAAAGCAAGTTTTCTATTTATTTAAATATAATTTTATAGTTGCTACATTGCAGGGACAGAGATTCATATACATATATTCTAATTTGTATAAAAAGCTCCAAAGAATTATGCATCAAAATAACAGAGAAATTGTCCACTTAACAGTAAAGAAAGGTCCAATCAGTATGTACAAAAAGAAAGGGCACTTTTATCAGGGTGTGAGACCTCTGTTTGTAAAGTAATACTCTAGAACTAGAAGGAAAAATCAAAAACCTTAATTAAGCTAAGTTATCTATTTGCTTTTAACTTTTGTGTTATCACATAAAACAGATTCACTTGTGTTTAACATTTTCTGTACAAAACATAAATTTTAATTTGAAAATGTGTCAGCATCAACTTCAACCCTCTAGGTCAGTTCCTTAAAAATTGAGCTACATTTTATACATGTTTAAATATTCCATGACAGGATTTAAGAGTTTTCCAAAAGATCTCTTTGAAGACCTGTCTTCTTGCAGTTTTAATAGGGTCTAAAAATGTAACTTTGTGTTTTGTCTCATTTTATAATAGTGTGTCCTTGTGAAAATTCAACACACACGCTCAGAAGTAACCAATATGTGTACATACTATACACTATCTTCAAGCTATTTTATTAGTTCTTTGAATGTAGAAACTCAACCACACATTGTTATGTTTTTGGTTGGTGCCATATAATTTTATCTGCATTAGAAAAGTGTTTCAAGACAGCTATCAGAACTAAAAATATATATTGCTATATATACTTAGCTCAGATTTTTCTAGTCACTGTTTTACTGCAGTGTGTTTGTGGTATTTCTTAAGTAGTACTTGAGTCTTCTGACACAATTTCTGACTCAGCAACCTCTTCCTGGGCTGAACATAGTTCAAAATGACTTCACTTGGAGTGCTTTGCTAATTAAAATCAACCACAGCAGTTACTTAGTCAGTGTATATTAATTTTAGCTCAAATCACATGGAAATTAGAGGTACTAAGGAGAAGTACAACAATGGAGGTGAGTAAACATACTTTTCCAATATTAATAGGAAGACAAATTCTCACCTACATCTAACTAAAAAACCACTGCTCAACTTGTTTAGAAATATTGTCTAGATAAGTTGGAGGGCAATTCACAGACGATAAAAGTAATTCCCTTATTATGACTTTTAAAATTATATCTCCTCCATACAAGGTGTGCACAGATAGCCCTTTTAATCACTCAACTATCGTGGTCCTGTCAACCTGTTCAAACAAATTTCAAGTGAACCAAGACATTCAGAATAAACTTGTTTTCTTTTTTGTGTGTGTGCTTTAAACAATTTATTTAACTGAAATGGACTTCCATTTATTTAACTGAAGTGACTTCTGTTTTATTTTGACACATCTATGCCCTATGGTGATCTTTTCCCTGTTGGATCTTCAAGCCAATATAAATATTTCATAAATAAGTGGCCATTTGGGATACACCTACACCATACCTCAGCAGTATCTTTCAGCAAGAAGAACACTGCAGAGTGAAGACCTGACACAATTAACTAGGTAGAATGAAAATCTGCTCCAAATATTTGTTTCTGAGGTAAAAGCACTACACTTGTCCAATTAAGAAAACCAGCCTTACAACACAGGATGATTTTTCATTCCTAAGTAGGGCCCAGAACACTTAGCCGCCAATCAGGTGCTGAATGGCAGAGCTCCCTCCTCAGCTTCTGCCATGAATTCATAGGGAATGGGTTCCAGCAACTCTGGCTCCTTCCCATTGGTCCTCACAAAGTACGCTTCTCTGGGCGGGCGGGCTGGCGCTTTAGTTGAACCCAGGTACCCTTCTCTTTGGCTTCCTTCTTTTTCTGATCATTTTCCTTGACACGGTTCAGGAAGCTATCATGACTCTTTGTTTAATATGCTCAATACTCACATTAATCCTCTTGGCCAGTATCTTGCCCTTAACTTGCTTGTTTACAACAATGCCAACAGAATGCTGGGTAACATTGTAGACTCTTCCTGTTTTTCCATGGCAACATTTCTGTGGCATTCCTTTTTGTAGAGTACCCATTCCCTTGATGTCTACGATATCACCCTTTTTGTAGATTCGCATGTGCGTGGCCAAAGGAACAACTCCATGTTTTCTAAAAGGCCTAGAGAACACATACCAGGTTCCTCTCCTCTTTCCGTTTGTGTTCGTCATTTTGGCAAATTACTGGAAGATGGCAGTTCCGCTGTTTTCTTTATATAGAAAACAGAAAACCAAAACTGTGCTCTTTGGGACCCAAAACTCTCGGACCCGTACAGTAGCCTGGGCTGTTTGGATCAAAAGTCTGCGCAGACCTGCATCTCGGCGCGACTCTTTGGGACTGGTAAGCACGCCCTTCATCCGCAAGGAACTGCCTGGAGATCAGCATCTGGGCAGGGTCTGTTTGGGCCCATTGCCCCGCCCTTCACCCCCAGGAAGTCCAGAAAGCAGCATCTCGGCCTGTCTCTTTGGGACCCGAAACTCTCGGACCCGTAGAGTGGCCCGGGCTGTTTGGATTGGGAATATTGTGGAGACTGGCATCTTGGCCAGGTCTGTTTGGGACCGGGAACTTTTCAGAAACCAACATTCTGGCCTGACTCTTTGGGACCTGTAGGCCCTTCACTCACAGGGAACCTCCTGGAGACCTGCCTGGGACAAGGCAAGGAGG
>PVJX010027154.1:0-25127 GCA_004027295.1 Dolichotis patagonum | reverse complement strand
GAGAAGACAGCAAGATACAAAGAGTAGGGAGTGTAATTGTCAGAGGTGACACATGCGTACCGTGTGAACGCAAGCAGCTTGCCTGCCCTGCTTCACCTGGTCTACTCATCTATAAATCAAAGCTAATAACATCTTCATCTTATTTATGAGTCACAAATTCTTCAGGTTGAAAAAAGGCAATAAGGGTTTAAAGAGTTGATTGAGTGAGTAGAGGTTGGAAAGCGCCAGGCTTTTCCACATTAGCAGTACACTTAGAAGTAGGCAGAGAAGAGCTGGTTTAGGCATCAAGAGCAATAAACCCTCCTTGAGTAATAGTACCCGAGTCTCTGAGACAGATCCTGTCCATGACAACATAATCCCCACTTTGGGAACATCTGTTGGATTGCAGCCAGCACCATGCCTCCCAAGCTAGGAGCCCAGGCTGCGTGGAGCTCACCTGGCTGCACCTGCGGAGCTGGGGAGACCCTCAGAGACACCCCGGGATGTCCTGCATAGAGGGGATGTAAGCAAGGGGAGCCCTCTCATCCAGAGGCAAAACCCAGAAAACACACTCACTTCTTAAGCTATTCGGGGAATTTGACAGGTGATCCCAAGAACTGGGCATTTTATCCCCAGAGCCAGGAGTTTAGAGAGGGATTTAGTGCCTGTCTGGCTGTCTCGAAATGTCCCAGAGCTCACAGGTCAACTTCAGCTCCCCTCTGCACGCTTCATGATGGGACTCCCCAACCCAGGCACTCTGTCATTTGCCTGGCGGTTTAAGAGTCATTTTGTACTGAAGACAAATTGTTGGGCTACCTGAGCAGAGCAGCAAAGTGTGGCAGAAGTCAGGGCCCCTAAGCAAACAGGAACAGCACCTTCCTCATTCAGCCAATCAGCCACAGAGATTTGGAAGCCACACAGAGAAAGTGACTGCTGCCCAAAGGCAGAATCCTAAATCGCAGGACAATTGAGGAGACTCCAAAGGCTCAGAATTTTTTTTTTAAAGACACACAAAAGCTGTGATTGTGTTCTTGCAGATACACCCTGCCCTGCCTCATGACATTGACTTTAAAGGGCAGAAGATATTGAGTTCTTTCAGATAAACTCTGACCCGCCTTGAGAAACTGACTTAGGAGGGTAGAGCCTGCCTCCCAAGGAGGCCCCACACCTGCTGTCAGCAGCAGGACATCCACTAGGAAAGCAGAGGAAATGCCACTGCAACCAGGGTCCACTGCCCTTTGCTGGCTTCTGTCACGGGGAATGACCACCAAAGGTAAATGTAAGGCTGTCTGGCATTTGCGGCGCTTCCCTGGATCCTCCGGTGTACTGTCTGTGGACTCCTCATGTGTGCCGAGGTTCCCTCCATGCCACCGCACACTCCAGCCTGCTGAGGCCCTGGCACGGGCCATACATCGGAACCAACCTCCCCACGCCCCCTCCACGGGGTTTTGAGGAATAGGGGACCCGCCTTGCTGTCCTTTGGAGCCACACTGCAGTTCGGGTCAAGGCTTGGCCTCTTCTGCTAAATGACACCAACAGTGACAGTCAAGGCCACAGGCAAGAGTGACATTCTTCTGCCTCCCGTCGCCAGCACTTTGCTTCCACACATCACTGGGTCGTCCCAGCAACAGCACGGAATAGCAACAACACCAAACCCAGAGATGACAGAGTTAGGGAAATGACTTGCCTAAGATCACACAGAACCATGCAGGCACCACCATCCAAACCACATACCAGGCGACTTCCCTCTGTGCCTAGAAGGATGGGGGGGGGTCCCGTGTCCAGCCGGGTGGGGGGGGAGTGCTGCTGCTGGTGGTCCTGTACTATCCTGAGAACCTCCCAAACCCAGACCCAGCTGCCAGGCACAGGCACCTGAGCACCCTAACTCGGGAGAGTCCAGGACCCTGAGCAAAAGCAAGACCCAGACGCTGCTGCGGGCCACGCACTGTCGCGCTGTCGCCCAACCAGAAGCTGCTGTCCTGGCGTGAGTGTCGGGCCAAGGCCCTGAGCCGCCCGCCCGTCTTCGAGGGCAGAAGAGCCGGTCCGGCAGAAGGGCCGGTCCGGCAGACCCGGGCTCGGAGGCTATGGGGCGCAACTGGTGCACACCGAGGGCGGCACCCGTAGCTGAGTGGGACGGCCCGGGCAGCTCCCGCTCCCGCGCAGCCGGGCAGGTGTCCGCGCCCGGCCCGCCTCCGGGGCCACACTCACTTGCCACGCCGGGGCCCGGCGGCAGCACCTGGGCACCGACGGCCACCCTGTCCCCCTGGCGGGGCGCCCCCGCGGCTCCCCGATGGCGCGGTCCGGGGCGCCTTCCCACGCGGCGGGCGCAGAGCGGCGAGGCGCCCCCTCGTGCGTGCCCGCGGCGGCCGAAAGTTTGGGCGCCCGGGGCGGCCGCACTCACCTGGCCCAAGTTGAGGTAGCCGTGCGCGGCGGCCATGCGGTCGGCGGCGGCCGGGCCGCCCAGCACTTGCACTGCCCAGTGGTTGGTGTAGACGGGGCGCGGCGGCGGCGGCGCGGAGCAGGCGGTGGGCAGCGCGAGCAGCAGCAGCCAGCGCCAGGCGCGCGGCGCGAGCGGCCGGAGCCCGGCGGCGCCCCCGTCCCCCGCGGCGGCGGCGGCGGTGGCGGCGGCCCGGGGCGGCGGCGGCCGGGGCCCGGGCGCGGGTGGCGCGCGCGGAGGCATGGCAGCGGCTGCTCGCGCGGCGCCCAGGCGGCGAGTGCGCCGGGGGGTGGGGTGTCGCCTTTTAAAGCCGCTCTGCGCCGGGGAAGCGCCGCCGCCGCCGCGGGCGGGAGCGAGGGAGGAGGAGGAGGCGGCCGCCGCGGCGCGTTCCCGCCCGCGCGTCCCGGCGGCGCCCTGGGCTCGAGCTCTTGCGCCCCGGAGCTGGGGCCTGCGGTCGGCTGCGGCTTGCGAGACGCTCGCCGCCCGGGGAACTTCTCAGCAGACTTTTGGGGCCCTCGAGCCACAGGACTGCCCCGAGCGGCAGCCTCAACCGCACGTTCGGCACGGAGCCGGGAGGGCCCTGCCCGGGAGCGCATAGGTGAGTCCGCCCTTCCTCAGTCTTGGCTCAGGCCAGCGCTTTCCCAGTGGCCGCGCACCTGGTGGCTGCGCCCGTGCCTGGTGGCTGTCCCCGAGGTCAGGTAGCCTAGGGCCGTAGTGGGCTTGCAAGTGTGCAGAGTCCTCGGGGTAAAACTCGCAGGAAAGCCCTGGTGTGAGCGCCTAGCAAAGCTCCAAGAGACCCAGCCCCGTCGCAGCCCATCTCGTTGGGCAGGCTGTGTACCGTGAACCCCCACGCAGACCACTTAGTCTCTCTGTGATCTTGGGCAAACTACTGCCCTTACAGAGCGGGCACTCCAACTGTAAAATGGGGGTCACAGTGGTATCTATTCCCACAGGGCTGTTTTCAGGATGAGGTCAGCTCCTACCTTACAGTCAGCTGCCAACAAACGTTTATTTTGATGAGCCCAGGGCCTGCCACGTGGTAGGTGTTCATTAGATTGTGTATACTCTTGAAAGCACCCTCTGAGCCAGGACCAGCCAGGGGGAAAGTGAGCTGAATCATCCTCCCTCTGCTGCCTGCAGCAGCCTGGCATCCAGTGGATAATTCTTTGGGGCACCCCAGAGAGTGATGGAAAGGTTCGTATCATGAACAAGCAATGATGAGAGGTGAGGGTGCCTCTGAGGTCTCTTCTCTCATCCCTCCTGGTACCCATCGATCCCAGCTGGACCCATGCAGAAAGCAAACAGCCTGAATCATTTAGGAGGGGTAACAAAACAAAACAAACAAATGAAAAAGGCAGAGAAGGCCTGAAGAGGGAAAAAACGATTCATCTGCTGTTCAGAGCCAGAAGCAGCTGGGTTTGTTCCAGGGCTGGGTAGAATTTTCAGTTGCTTGAGTCCGTGACTTGGCAGGTAGAGGCGGGTGCCAGGGGGCAGGAAGGGGCAGAAAACGGGTAGGCTTTACAGAGATGGCTACCTGAGGTCCTTTTGAGCTCCTGGAGTCCTGGGATTTCATAACCCACATGATTCATCCTCTCAGCAGGCGTGAGTCATTCTAATAGAGGTGGGAGAACAGGAGGCGTGGTGGGAGGCCCAACCCAGACAAGCTAAATGCTTGTACACAAGGGCTTCTGCCGAGGGCCCCTCTCAGAACCTGAGGATCCATGTCCCAGGGCCTTCTCTTTTCTGCACCAGCCATACCTTCTGTCCCTTTTCTTTCCTGACCAAGTGGAGTCACCTTCCTGGGCAATTGCTCCAGACCCATCCCAGGCTGTAGAATACAGGGTCCTTGTGTGCTGGCTGGATGCTGACTGGCACCTGCCCACTGAAAAGGCTTGAGGCCCTGAGGCAAACTGGCCAGTCTTAGAGGAGGACATGCCACACCTGTTGGGCACACACAGTATGCAGAACCCTCACCCTGACCCTGTCCAACCCCCTGGCCCACAAAGAAGGGACACTGTACTGAGTTCAGACAGTTACAGCCCTTGCCCTGTCCCTTTGCAGTAATCCATCTGGGCAGTATGGGTCACCTGTCTGCCCTTTGTTAGCCAGCCTATCACTCAGCTTCGTCCCAGACCCTATGTTTTGCTTCCTTAAGTATGTGGCCTGCTCTGAGATGTGGCACAAGGCGCATAATCCGAGTGATTAAGAAGCAACTTGTGCCTCCCGAGAGGGTACTCCCATGACAACAGTGATTTTTGACAGGCACAGAGAAGGGTTTTTCCATAATAATTTACTAGATTAAGGGATTCAGCCTACTGAACTGAGAGGAGATTAAGACACATCCCAATTTTATTTGGAGGGATCTGAATTTATTTTATTAACAAGGTTGGTCCTCTGGGGTTAAACTTTCCACTTATGGTGGCAGTACCAGGGCTATAGCTTGGGTCCAACACTGTGGCAAGACCAGCTTCCCAAAATGAACATCCTAAATCAAATTGCCTCCTGTGAGTGTCCTATTGATTTACACTATGACAGGATTAACTCAATCATGGCACCAGCCCTTTGCATTGTGATAGGATCTGTAATAAAACTTGGTTCATCTTCTTGCAAGGAAGGGAATTTATTGCTCACTCGGGCTGCCGCTTACCAGATGGCTCTGCAAGTCCACACTACTCTGCTGCTTCTGTAGACTGGAGTGGGCAGCCTGGCAAGGTACAGGACCTGGGCCGGAGAGGTGATTGGAGCCTGGCTGTATCATAGGAGCCAGAAAACATAAACAGAGATGTGATGTATATGCTCACACGTGCCCAAACCAGCAAAGAGGCGGAGGAGTCACTGGGAAGCTTGTGGCCCTGGCTGCTCCCTTTACAGTTGCCAAGCTGAGGCCCAGGAAACCCACGCAGCCAAGACCACTGTACAGTCAGAGACTGCACAGCCTCAAGTGGATTTTGAAGCTAAATTTGATTTAGAATCACCTCCATTTAGGCAGTAAACACCTAGCTGAAAAACTGTGCTTTTGAGAATGTGCTGGGTTCAGTGGCCAGGATGGCATCTCAAAGAACATCTAATGGGTACCACCTCTGAAGGAGCTTTGCCATGCCACACTTCTGGGCAACCATGGGCAAGTCTTCATTTTTTCTCTGCCATGAATATCAGTGACACTACTGTCACTACCTTGCATGGTGCTGTGAGGACCACAGGAGATGATTGGTGCACTTTCCCTCACCCCAGGCCTAGTGACCAGTAAGTGCTGCGTAAATGGTGAGCACAGGGCTGCAGGCTCGGTCTCTCTTGTGAAGCTCGCAGCTGTGTAAAAGTAAAAAATGAAAAAAGGTCAGGGATATAGCTCCACGCAAAGACCCTAGGTTCAATCCCCTGGGGAGAGATGGGAGAGGGTCTTATTATAACTGCTTTTCTTGCAGAACAATTACGTGGATCTAGCAGTTACATATTCAGTGTTCTATGCATAAACTCCCAGGTAGACAGTGCCAAACAGGGAATTTAGGGCAAAACTCCCTCAAAATGAGAGCTCTGCATTTCATTTCACCTCTCTTTTTTCCTCCTAACTTCCAGAAGACTCAGAACTACGTACAATGGTTTATTTCCTCCCTGCTGTAGCACTTAGTGTGGTTTTGGTTACAATCCTAGGATGCCCAGTTGACAGGAGCACAGGCCTTAGGACACCTCATTGGTTCACATGCAGGAATTTGGTGGCAGGTGGATCTGGGGTTGTTAATTCAGCACGCAGTCAGACCGGGACTCTCGGGGTCTATCCTGGGCCTTGTCGAGATTTCCCTCTAGTCAGATCTTTACAAGACAGGGGGAAAGGGAAGGAGCAAGCTTCTGTCTCTTACATGTCTTTTACCTCCTAGATGAGACACCCTCAGACCCCCTACCTGTTTCCTCTCAGGCCCCACTGACCAGAACTGGGTCATGGCCCTCCCGCCACAGTGTTGGAATCGGTGACAACATAGACAAGGTTACCCAGGCTGCTTTGGTTCCGTTTTGTTTTTCTCTTGGAGAAATATTTTTCTGAAGACATTGTTGCCCCCAGATTGAGCAAAATGAGGATTCTATGAGCAAGAGGCAGCTCCAGGAGGGATGCTGGCTGGGGGGTCCCCAGCAGGCCTACCCCCTCCTTCTCTGTCCTGTCCTGTTACTTTCATATAGACCCTGGTAGGCACACAGCAGACTCCAAATAGTTATTGAAAGGAGGGCGGAGGGCGTGGGGAGGAAAAGAACAAAGGAAGGGGAATAAGGCAGGAGGAAAGGAAGGCTCTGGTATTACTTAGGATGAATCCAGTAAGTTAAATAACAACACAGATCAGCTGTAAGTAACTGCGACTTTGACCTTCCCCACCATCCCCAGCCCCACGCCGAGCAGACCCCTAGGCCCCAGGTCCAGCAGTTGTAAGCCTGCTTCTTTTTCCTGGGTGAAAACATCCCTTGGCTCCAGGATGGGCTTCAAGTTCACTGCCTGAGTACTCTTCCTGTAAGAGTGAATGAGGCGCTTGGCCTCCAGTCCTAGTGGGCTCCAGCAGACCTGGGCCGGAGATGGGGTAGGAATGAGGTGTCGGCAGTCATAACTGAAAGTTCTGAGAGTCGTAACTGAAAGAGCTGGAAATTTACTCCACTGTACAAAAGAATGGTTTTGAGAAGCTGTGTATGCCCGTAAATGGTGGGGCAGAGGGCCTGGCGGAGGGTCCAGCAGCATGCAGGGCACACATGTCAATGAGGAGGCTGTGGCCCGGTGGGTGGGGCTGAGCAATTGGCCGTTCAGGTTCTTCCCAGATAATTATAGATCCTGTGGCTTCTCTGTTCCCGCAAGGAAATAAACCAGAGGGCACCAGCACCATGCCGCTCCTCGCCTCCTGCTCTGGTCCCTGCCCTCATGCCCTGACCTTCCAAAGCTGCCCTTTCCCTGGTGCCCTGGTCTCCAGGGGATTCCATCCTCTGCAAGATCTTGTGCTGGCAATGACTCACACTCCTGTTCGGTTAATCCACTCATTCCTGGGCCCTTTCCTCCACCCACCAGGTGCTTCCTATCCTTCCTGCCCCTACAACCAGCCCCTCACACTTCCCCTCTCTGCTGCTCTTGACTTCGCTACAAGGCAGAAAGGTTCTAGCCCTTCGCTCCTCATCCAGGAGTCACCCTGTACCCAGCGCCTCATCCACCCAGCACTGCGCCTGCGCGGCCAGAGGAAGGTGGAGAAGAAACAAAACCACTCTAACTGGTCTCACTCGAAGTTCATCGTTCCTCACCTCCAGCAGTGGCACCAAAGTCCCACACTTCTCAGGGACACTTTCCACCCCTCCTTCTCCAACCCCTCTTCTGCTTGCTTCTCAGGGAAGCACCTGCCTGGGCTCTGTCTTCCCTTCGTTGCTGCAGGGGGCACAGTTCCTTGCCCTCCCAAGGGCCTCCTGGTTGACCAGCAGGCTCCAATCCCATCCCATCAAGGGTGCTTCACCCCCTTGTGCTCAGATTCCCTCGCACAAAGCAGCAAGCTGTTACAGCACCTATCCCTAAATCCTGGTGTTCTCTCCAGCTCCCCTTCCGTTTCTTTCCGTCCTTGTATAGCAAAACAAAAGTTGTCCTCACCCACTCGTCAGTTTATCTCTTCCTGTCACTTAAACCCATTTCCATCAAGCCACATGCTGACAGCTCATCCTGGTGGCTCTCATCACCACCCAGTGGTGCCCCAGTGGTGCCAAAGCCAATGATCCGTTCTCAGTCTTCATCCTAAGAGGCTTTCCTGCAGCATGTGACGTGGCTGGTCAGCCCTCATCCTTTAAGCTGGTCCTCAGGTGACTCCCAGCACCTTCCTCAGCCCCACCCATGTGCCCAGGTCTCCTGCCTCAGTGGCTGCTGCTTCTCAGCCTCCACGACTCCACTGGATGCCTGCTGGCATCGGGCTGCCCCACGCACTGCTTCTTGGGCTTGTCTTTTCTCTCCATTCTCACTCTGCTGGTGACCCCCACATCTTCGTCATTGAGATCCAGTTCCATGCAGGTGGCTCTCCCTGGGTGTCACTGGCTTCAGCCTTGACCCTCAACTCCAGATGGTAACCACATCACAAACACTGAGTTCCTGATCTTCCCCTACGCTCTCCCCACCTGTCACTATAGCTTCCATATGGTTTGAATGTGTCCCCCAAAGGTCCGTGTGTTGAAATTTAATCCCCACTGTGAGATGTTGAAGGGGAGGAAATGAAATGTAACCCAGCTCTGGTGTTCAGAAGTGATTAGAATTAGACAAAGTCATTAAGATGGACCCCCCCATTAGACACTGGTGACTTTGTAAGAAGACAGACACAGCTGTGCACCCCTTATGTCTTGTCACCTGAGCCCCGTGTCACCTAGGGTCTTTGCCAGCAAGAAGCCCATCACCAGCTGAGGACCCTGAACCCTGCACCTCCACAACTGTGAGCCAAAATAAACCTGTTTTCTTCATAGAGTTACTCAGCCTGGGTAGGTATTTCATGCTAGTATTACAGAATGGACCGATCTGCCCTCTCTGCCCATGACGGTGAGTGCCAGTTCCGCCCTCCCCTTGCTCAAGCCAGAGCCTAAGGTCACCTTGGTCCTGCCTGCCCCACACCCACGTCTGTACTATCAGTGAATCTGGTTGCTTTTGCTTTGGAAATCCACGCAGAGCGTGACTGTTCTTCACCACACCTTCTGCCACCATCGCAGCCCAGTCACCTTCGCTGGTGTAGCGCTGCACCCCCTGAGGGCTTCCCTGCCCCACCCTTGCTCCTCAGCCAGGCCTCAGCACAAGATCACAAGCAATGGACGTCAGAGGGGGCTCTGTCTCACCTCAGCATTGCTCCCCCAGCCCTGAGTCTCACACGGCACGAAATCCCGTGCTCGTGATGCCCAAAGGTCCTTGTGGTCACCTCCTTCAGACACATACACTGGACGATCAGATCCCAGAAGAGCACTGGCCTAGACGGACAAGGCTTCCCAGAGGAAGTGACCTTCAGGCTGAGCTTGAAGAAATAAACACCAACTATCCAGAGAAGTGGTCCATCAGTCAGATTTAAGCAAAAAAACCGGAAACCACGCTAAATATTTATGCTGGAAATTGATGACTCAGATGTTGGAGAAGGAAACTAAGAACAGCAGAGCCTGTTCCTCTCCTGACTGAAGATGTGGCAGACCACCCACCAGTGGACCCATGCATGCAAAGGCCCTGCGGCAGGCAGGTGGAAGCTTGGCGTGGCAGAGAGCTAGAGGGGAAACAGAGTGGCCAGAGCACTGACGGATAAGGGAAGGTGGTGGGAGAGGAGACCCGGGACTGCCAGAGGCCAGGCTGTGACAGCTTTAGCAGCCTCAGAAGGACTTTGGACTCAGTCCCCAGAGACATGGAATGCAAGGGACAGGACGCAGCCAGCTCCAGCCAGCATGGCCTTGGTGGCTCTCAAGCCTTACTCTGTCTTCAGAAGGCCACATCTTGGTTCCCACCTGTTTTGGTCCTTCTTCAGTATCTCCACTCTGTTTCTGTTTCTCTCTCTGGTCCTTCAAACTCAGAGCCACCTGTGCCAACCTCCTCACCCCCAGTCCACCAGGCCCTGGTTCTGTGTGTTCCCTGTGCCTCCACAGAAGCGTCAGCCACTCTGTGCCCCAGCTGGGTCTTTGCCAGAACCCAGCTCCCTGGTTGGTCCCTTCTGTCCAGCCCAGGTCCTCCTCACACACACCCGGCTGTCCCAGTGACCTCTCAAGGGGCCTCTGGCTCAGCACCTCCCCAACTGTCCCCATGGTCCCAGGTCCCAGGCACTGCTGTGAGCCTGCCCGGTCCATGGGGCCAGGGTGGAGACACTGTCTCTCTTGCTCTTCCTGCCATGCCACGGGGCTCATGGCTGTCCCCAGGCAGGCTGTTCAGGCCTGGTCACCTGGGCGCTCTCCACGTGCTGCATGGCATGCAGGGCCACCCTGAAGCCACCTCAAGGAAGTTTCTTGGCCTCAAGTCCCTGTCCCACAGCTGGACTCTCCCACTTTGTGCCAGGCCGAGTGCTCACCATGGCCATATTGCCTTGTGTTTTTGGGCCCCGCGGTGATGAGGGATGATGGCATCCTTTATGCCCAGCTCACCCCCATGCCTCACGATGCTGGGTGAAGTCTCAGAACCAGTGATCTGGCTCCACTGATCAAACAGGCAGAGTTTCTGAGGGGATATTTTCCCACAGAAGCCTCTTCCAGGGTATGGTCTCCCCAGCCATCAGAGGAGGTTTCCAGGTAGAATGTCCAGCAGCCAAGCCAGCATGTGCAAAGGCCCTGAGGCAGGAGGAAGCTTCATGCAGTGGAAAGCTAGAAGGTAGGCAGGGGCATTGACAGTAGAGGGAGGGAGGGCAGTGCAAGACTGGTTAGGATGATGTCTGATGGCAAGACTATGAAAGGAACCCATAGGTTTTTAAAAATGTGTCAGAGCCTTACCTGTTCCTTAGAAGAATGATGACCAGCTGTAATCATGAATGTCACTCCCTCCAAGTTCTCTTTTCTATAAGAGGTGAAAGAGCAAAGCCAAGAAGACCTGCTGGTACCTATCTAGCAGCCTCTGAGGACACAGTCAGTGGGTCGGAAGATTTTACCCCTGTGCCTCAGTTTATTCTGAGCACCGCTGTGTCCAGGGTGGGCGGCCGGCCTTCTGAGCAGGTGCTGTGGGAGTGCAGAGAGGTTCGATAGCAAGGCCGATGGACTGAGTGGGGTAAGGACCCACAGATGAACGGAGACTGGGACCCAAGTCTCCAAGACGCAGACGCAAGCACCAAGAAGCACATTGCCCTGGAGAAGTCCCGCTGATTTTTCATAACTTCCTGCAGGATCACCTTTAGTGCAGGCCTCAGCTGCGTGTGAAATCCAGCCCCTATTCGCTGCCTGAATGCCCCTGGGTGGAGCGTTTAACCTGTGCCTCAGTTTCTCTGCAGCAGGTGAGGCTAGCAATGGTTCCTCCTCCTGGTAGAGAGAGAGTGAAGAGTGAGGCAGCTGCTCAGGACTAGGCAGGGCCTGGCAGCCAGGGAGATGCCTCCTCCTGAAATGTGCATCCTGGGTTTGGCAGACACCGGCAAGGGTTGTGTGGGTGGTAGAAGCGTGGACCATGTGACATGTGCAGGGGCAGCAGGAGGGGGGACTGTGTTGAGTTACATTTAGACCTCACTAAGACCTCCATGGTTCCTGTTATCTTCCCTGGATCTATGTGGTGGATTTAAGGCTTCCAAAAATACTCTTGAGGCTTTTTATATCCCCTGTACTATTTATAGTCTAAACTCCCCCAAATCCCCACCCCAGTCAAAATCATCCCTTCTATATATATATTTTTTACACCAAACTCACTAACAGCAGAGCAGAACATAGCTGTGTGATTGCACCATCTGGGCCCCCACAAGCCCCTCCGTCTTGTCCTTCAGGAGTGAGGCCCAGGAAGTCCTTCCTCCTCTGCAGGCTGTGCCACAGTAGACCTCGCAGTCACCTGCCACACAGTCCAATTCCTGGCTCTGCCACAGTGCTTCAGATGCGCGTGCTCCTGCACATCACTTCTCAAAGGGTTAAAAAGTTGGTAACCGAGCAGCTCGGTGGCTCAAATGATTTTGTGTCTGGCTCTCTTCATTTGGATCAGGGCTAATTCTCTTATTCTTTTTTCTTTCTCCTTCTGGGACCTTTCTTCTTCCACCCTGTAAACTGATCCTGTGTTAGAAGTCAGCTCAACGGATCATCATTCTCCCTCCTGAACGTGGGCAGCTGCGGGTCATCAGTGGTCACCATCGTTAAGAAGAATGCCTGATTTGCTCCCCATCTGTGGTAGGAGGGAAGTTTGGAAACTTCTCGCTTACTGCTTCTTCCGTCAAAGCTCACTGAGGACTTGCCACAGTGCCCAGCAGGATCGCAGGGCAGTGTGACAGGAAGTGACACTCAGGTCTGTCCCATGGAATGGGAAGGAGTGGTCCGAGCAGAGCAGGATGGCCTGAAAAGGAATATGAGAAGCAAGCAGCACTGTGGTTGCAGCAGAGATTCTAGTGTTGACAGCCAGGGCCTTGTCCCGCCTAGCTCTGTGACCGGAAGTAAGTCAGTGAACCCCTCTAGGCCTCAGTCTTCCCAGATGGGCATACAACAGCCATAATATTTGTGTCCAGCTCAAATAAATCAGTATGCAGTGCTCCAACTTGTGCCTGACACTTGGACAAGCATCCTATATGAGGTTACTGTCATCTGGCTACAGGTGTCGCAATATCTGACCACTGGTTGTAACACAAATGGGTCCAGATGTGTGTGTTTCAGGGATGCAGATGCAGTAACACAGATGTGCCCTGGGTCCTAGGCCCAGCGACCCTGCCTCCTGTCCCAGACAGAGAAGGTGCACACAGCCGGGGCATCACCCCATGCCTGATGCAGAAGAGGAGAAGGGCAATGGCAGGGGACAGAAGGAGCAGCAGAGGGACATGGCCTCGATCTTACGCACTGAGCCCCCTGTAAGACTTCAGTGGCCCTGGGCTTCTGTTTGATGGACAGGCAAGCTCAGGCTGCAATGGAGGAAGGGCCTTGCCTAAGGCCTCCACCCGCCTTGTCAGGGGAGCTGGTGAAGTGCTGGTGCAGAGTGGAGCCAAAGGCACAGATCAGAGGAGGCTGAGCAGCAGCCAGAGGTGTCCCTGTACTCGGGTGAAGGTGGGGACCAAAGACCTTGGGATAGAGGGTGACACAGAGCTCCCCAGCCAACCTGTGTGTGGTGTCCGGCTCCATCGGGGCTCCCTGGTGATCAGCAGGCCACAGTGTGACCCTGGAGGAGACAGAAGGTGCATGGACTCCGGAGCCTTGAGACCCCGCCTGGAAACCTTTGGGGTCGGGGATCCAGGAGCTGCCTGGACTCTTATTTATTTATTTTTCCTAGTACTGGAACTCAAACTCAAGGCCTTCCCACTGAGCTACATCCCCAAACCTTTTTACATTTTGAAAAAAATTCAGAGAGAGGGAGTCCCTCAGTCACTAAGTTGTCCGGGTTGGGCTGGAACATAGAATCCTCCTGCCTTGTTCTCCCAGAATACTGGGATTACAGCACAGCCAGCTCTTGGACTCTTTGACTGTCACACTTCCCTACCCTGCTGGGGTAGCTGGAGACCGAGCCCCTTGGGAACCAGTCCTTTGGGGTGCAGAGCCCCCAGATACGCCAGCTCCTTTGCCACCTTCTCCCGAAGGCAGCACCGTGGCCTGGTGTGATGAGATCCACTCTTCAGCGGCATTGTGGGTTCCTCCTGAAGGACAGATCTGTCTATCCAGGGTCCAGAATGTCCCCAGTGCTGGATCCTTAAGTATGTTTAGCAGTCAAACCTATTCCTGCCACCAGCAATCACGAGTTGAATTACGCCTTCCTTAAAAAAGCAAAAGAAATCTTCTCTCCAGAGCAGCATTTGGATGCTCATAAGCCCCGCCATCAAATATGAATATTCTCCTAAAAATAAAAATTATGGTGCCCTTAAAAAGGGACATGTTATGTCAGCACCGTTCATACGGCAATTTATTACTGTCGACAAGAGAAGGCTCTAATGATGAGGTGGAGGCCTGCCTGGCAGGCTGTAAATTATGAGCCATTCTCTCCCTGGCAGGAATAAATCCTCCTGTCCGTCACCACAGGCTCCCTTGACAGGCAGTGGGCAGAGGCAACCCAAAGAGCCGGAGTTTCACCATCACTGTGAAGAGTGCAGCTCGGCTCCGCGAAGACCGCGCACTTGCGTCCTTTCTGACACGAGACGAGTAAGAACCAAGAACCGGCCGAAAAGAAAGCAGAGTTCAGCGGGAAAGCAGTTCAGTGCAGAATGAAAGCGGGTCAGCGCTCTAATGTGATGGGACCACCCCCCGCATCTCTCAGCTGCCACTGTTTCCCTCGCCTGCAAAATGAAGGAATTGGGCTAAAAGCGTGAGCTCGTGGGTGAAACTGCTCCCACAGGGGTGTGCTGTCTGGGCGGAGCGCGTGCTGAGCTTCTCGTGCTGGGCGGTATTCAGGAGGAGCTGGGGACTGAGAGTGATCACACACCTGCAGGCCCAGCGACCCAAGAGGCTGAGCAGGAGGATCTCAAGTGCAGGGCCAACTTGAACAACTAAGCAAGAGGCTGTCCCAAAATACAGTTTTAAAAGGGCTGGCGATGCTGCTCAGTGGTAGAGCACTTACCTAGCATGTGCAGAGTCCTGGGTTCTACTGCCAACACTGAAAGGAAAAAGAGCTGGGGACATCTCTCACGGAGGTTCTCTACCCCCCACAAAGCAGAACTCATGATTCTCAGGGCCAATCCAAAGTCTCAGATTCAGTGACAACACCACCAAATCCCGTTTCCACCTGACCCCGACTCCTGTCTCCAGCAGAGCTGTCTCTAGCAAAGCGCTTCCTCTACTTTTCCAGGGGACCCATCGCCCCCACCACCCAGTCATGAGTCCCCCCGAGTGCAGCATTTGAAGCCGCCTCCTTGGGAGCTCACTGGAAACACATTTGCACACACACAGCTGCCGTGGAAGAAAACTCTGAGCAACTGTTGGCAGTAAATACACATAAAATGGTTGGTTTATGTAAATGGTTGTTACCTAATGGTTCAAGGATTCGCTTGGTAGCCTTGCCAGCTGTCCAGTCAAATCGAAATTTCAGATAAACAATGAGAGCACCTTTTAGATGGAGTCTTACTGTGTTACCCAGACTGGTCTCAAACTTGTGGGCTTGAGTGATCTTCCTGCCTCAGCTTCCCAAGTAGCAAGGATTACAAGCATGTCCCGTTGCATCTGTCTTGTCCTGCATTTTTATTTGCTAAACCTCACTCATAACCCTAGATGGGAAATGTCGAAAGCCAGTTTGGAATTGGGTAGGGAAATGTGTTGCTAACATCTGAAAAATAACTAACGAGTTAAGCTTTTGGTTTAAAAATACAGAACATTTTCTGTTGGGGCCAGGAATGAAGACAACTCTATTAAAAGTATCTTGCTGGACTCAAATATAGCCCATTAGGCATCCAGACATACTAAAAGAAGAGTAGATAAAAATGAAGAAGGAGATAGAGGGAGACGGAGAGACCATGACTGAATTATCTGTAAAGACCACAGCCCTTGGGTCCTCGGGCAGCCATATTTATGGGAACTGTGATGGCTAAGAAGCTTGGTGCATTAGGGAAATGCTGTAAGCTGGTATTTTGAGAAAGGTTTGGAGACTTGGAGGAGAGCCTCTTGGCCAGCCCTTAACTTCTGATTCTGCCTCAGTGGGCTCCACAGCAGGGAAGGGAAGAGGTGGAAAGGGCCCATCCCTCATTCCCTGGGCCTGTGAGGGCCCAAGCCAGGAGCGCCATTACACCAGCGCCACTGGTTACGTTGACTGCTTGCCCTGCTTTTCAGCTTTCTTCCCGGCCCACGCTCCTCAGCACTGTGAACACTTGTCTTCACCAGAGACAGCCTTTTCCCAACAATTCTTGTTTCTATTTTATTATTTTCTTTCTTTCTTTTCCTTCCCCTTTCTGCACCCTCACCTCTCCAGTGCTGGGGCATGAGCCCAGCCCTTTCAAAATTGTTTCATTTTGAATTCTCACTAAGTTGCCTAGGATTACAGGCACTTTTTCTTTAATTTTTTTACAAGCACTTTTTCTTTAATTTTTCATTTTGAATTCTAAGTTGCCCAGGATTACAAGCACTTTTTCTTTAATTTTTTTTTCCTCCTCAAATTTGTTTCTTCCATCTTCTTGTTGCTTATTTTTCCCCAAAAATATTTTCTTTTGATGATCAGCATGACATTTATCCTCTGTGGTGGGACCATGAGGTCCCTGTGGACAGCCCAATGAGGACTCCCACCTTACCCATTGCATGAGAGTGGGTGCCTGTGAGCTTCTCCAACTTTGTGAATATCGGGGTCCTCAGTGCCCATGACAAAACACACTGAGCATGTGAAAAATGACCCAACACCTGGGGGGAAAGTGTCCAGGGCGCACATCCTGCCCTTTGCAAGGGGGAGCCCAGTAAAGTCTCCACAGCAGTATCGTGTAGTGTCAGGTGTTAGGTTTTTGAGCATGAGAGGAAAGGACAGGGTTGAGGACCTGCAAATCTGATGTATCTTACAACCTATTAACTACAGTTCCATATTCAGTGTCCTTCTGAAGACCTAGAAAACAATGACATTCACACTGTCAATGTCAAAATTGTGGAGAAGTCCTGGACCTGAGTCACAGGTTAAATTAATGCCAGTGAAGCAGTATTTATTGAGTTGTTTCTTAATTATTTAAAAATAGGCTGTGTGTGTTAGCCTTATACAATGTGATGCTAACCACAAGTTTTGACTCATTGACATTTTGTCCAGGAAATGGCAGTCTATACCTGCCACCTTTGGGCCCAGAATTATTTTTGTCCTACATTATTTTGTGCTTTTTTTTTTCCAAGAAAAAGGATGAGTCAAAGCATAAAAGCAGGTAATGGGCTGTCCTCAAATGAGCACGGTAAAAGGCAAAGAGCCATCAAGATGTCACGAACTTTCACTATTAGCCCATCATCTGAACACTTGTCCAGCTGAGTGCATCTTCAGTGATCTTTTCCCTGCTCCAGCTCTGCTGGGAAGAGGATCTCCTGCCATGAGACAACAGGGACTTAGACAAACCCTGGCAGGGTAGATTATTTCTAGTATCCAGGAGCAGTTAGCGTATATCAAGTTAGTAGGTGTCTGGAGGCTGTATAGACCCAGCATTAATAGCCCATCTTGGCTCTCTTTCCTCCTCTCCATGTTTCACTTGAAGTTACTGTGACTTATTAGTTTAAATGATGTAGTGATGCACATTGGCTACCACAAAAATAGACTTCCTTTGGAGCTCTTCCTACAGATGATGGACAAAGGGATCAATCCACAGCCCCACTGTGAATGATAAGCCTCTGGTCATCAAAACAAACAAACAAGTGCAATTGGAGTAAGATTGTCAGAGCTGGTGGAGAAGATGATGACACTGAAAACAGCCTGAAAGAGTAAGATGGTGTGATAAATTTCAGGTGTTGTGTTAGTCAGCTTTCTGTTGCTGTAACAAACATCTGAGATAATCAGCTTATAAAGTTGATAGGTTTATTTTGATTTATAGTTTCGGAGCATTCAGTCCATGGTTAATTGGCCTCATTCCTTTTGATTCTGTGGTGAGACAGCATATCAGGATATGGGGACCACGGTGGAACAAAGGATGCCCAGAGAACTTGTGAAGAATTACTTCTGTGTGCATATGTAAGGTTGTTTCCAAGGGATACTGGCATGTGAGTGGAGAAGACCCACCTTCTGTGTGGGCAGGGACCATTCTATCAACTGGGTCTGCACAGAGAAAAATGGCAGAGAAAAATATTTCCTCTCTATGACCATTAATCTTGTCAAACTGATTGGATTAAGAAATGTAAGGCTGATATCCTCATCAATGGGCTATTAGGAGGTGGGGCCTAGTCCAAGGAAGTGGGCTGAGGGCATGGCTTAGGAGGACATTATCAGTGGAGCAAGCTGACCATGGACTGAAACTTCTGAAACTAAGCTAAAATAAATCTTTCCTTCTCTAAGTTTTTTATGTCAGTTATTCTGTCAGAGTGACATAAAGCTGACCGATACATACTATCCCTTCTGTACATGGGGCATTCTTCCTTCTGCCGTTGGACAGGTTTTCTGTCCTTTGTACTCTAGGACTTTTTACCAGTTGCCTTTGAACTTGCACTGAGAATCAGACCTTTGGCTTCAATGGGTGTGGGCTTTTAGACTTGAACTGACCCACAATAAGAGCCAATTTGACTCTAAGGTTGGAACCCTCACTGATGCTGAAATTCAGGGGTCCCCAGGCTGCCCACATCCTGACCCAGAATGGCCTTCAGGGTATTTGTGCCCAGGATTCTGCTGCTTCAGAGTCTGTGGGATAGTGTGCTGTGATCTAGGCTATTCAGGGTGGTCCATTCTGGAATGTATACAATAAATACTACGCAACAGGCATTTCCTCCCAAAATAGTAGGGGAGGGAGAAGAGGAAAGATAGGAGATCGTTTGCACCTTCCAGGAGGAAAGTCAGGTGCCTAACTCAACAGTAGGGGCATCTGTTGGCACCCAGGAGTACCTGACTGGTTTTATAGAGGAGAACTGTAAAGGACTTGAAGTCTAAACAGAGCCACTTCTCATGACTGTCAGCACATAAGGGACTCTTGTGACCAGAGGTCATAATTCTGCCTGAATGGAGGGTGCCACTTGGCAATGAGATCTGTCCCTCATGGTCATGATGAGATCTAACTTGTACCCAATTTTGTCTGGGTCTTCTAAATCATATTTTACAAAAATAAGTTGGAAATTTTTATGCAAAGCTGAAGACATTTTATTTTTCCTATAGTCTTCCAGACATTTTAGTTTTCCTATAGTGCACATGCGTGTACACACACACACACACACACACAGCCATCCAAACAATGCTCCATGCCTACTGTAAGTCTATCCTTCACTTTGGGATTGGAAGTGCTTGTGGGAAAGTGCTGCCCACATTCTGCAGCAGTACAGAGTCCACTGTGGTGGACTCTGATGACAGATGGATGACAGATGCTGGACACATTCCTGTCCTGATTGTCTAAGAAATTAATTTTCACTATCAACATGGCTTCCTACCTCACTTTCAAAACAGCCAACATTTTATTTTATTCATTTATATTTCAAAAGGTTTCACTGGGAAAAAGGGCATATTATGAAAAGTAAAAATCACCTGCTTCATTCCTTGTTGTCCTCTAAGTCCTTTAGGTCACCACTTTTAATTATTTCTGCATTTGGTTTTTCTGGTGGCCAGCATCTAATTCTAAATGGCATCCTAGTATCTTTGTCTTCACATCCAATTTAGACTATCGATTCCTCACCATGAAACGCAAGCTTTCACTGGTTTACACTATATCCTCTGCTAATTTTGACAGCTACATTATTATAGTTTTTATGTTGTTTAACTTCTAACTTTCAATCCTTTACCTAAGTCTCATTTCTCATTCTATTATTTTCAGATACTATATCATTTTCTTTCAGCAATCCTTAGCTTTTACACCGTCGGAATTTGTATGAGTCAGCCAAATCCCACAATTTAAAGGAGAGGTTTATTTTGGATCATTGTATCAGAGGGTTCAATCCATGGTCTGGTGGCTGTGAAGACTGGAATGGCATGGTGGAAGGGCATGGCAGAGGAAAGTTGCTCAACTCATGGCAGCCAGGAAGCAAGGAACCAAGAGAGTAGCTGGGGAGAATACACCCTTCTAGATCACACTCTGTGTGACGCATCTTCTCCAACCAAGCCCCACCTCCTGACAGCACATTAAGAAAAGGACTCATCAATGGATCAGTCCTCTGACGATTACAGCACCACTGTGATTCAGTCACCTCTAAAAGTTGTACCTCTGGATATGTGAGACTTTGGAGGGACATTTTAGATCTAACCCATAACAGAGTTGATCATTGTATATACTGCGTGTAAACATACATCTCTCATGTTTTGTCTACAAGTTTATTCTAGAAATTTAAAAAAAAAACGAGTAAGTCCTGTAAACATTATGTGACTTTGTTATGTTTTTAAGTGAATTGGTATATTAGGATTTTATTTCTTGTTTCTATATGTCGATGTCATTAACTATGAGCAACATTATGGGTTGCTTATATGTATATATGGCATATTTTGTTTCATTTTCATTTAGACATAGACATGAGTTCCTTACAACTTATGTTTTCATTGGTTTTTAATTAATTTACTTTTCCTTGTTAATAAAAGTAACCTACCTTTGCCAGCTCCTCATGATTATACCAAAACTCTTAATCATTTCTTCAAGCATTTTTACAAGACCATAACTTGTAGTATGAGAAAGAAGGTATATTTTCTAAATACTTATAAACCTGTATCTTTATTTTGTTCATATGCTTAACAATTTTCTGGATGTAAGATTCTGGGTTCTCAGTGCTATTTGTAGAAATTTTTCTTCTAGTGTCCAACATTTCTGATAAGATGTCTCAGTCCAGTATTATTTTTGTTCTTAGGAGGAAATTTTTCTCTTTTCCTGGAAGCTTTTTAGGAGTTTCTTCTTATGTTGGATGTCCTGAAATATTCTGAAATCATATTAAGACAAGAACCTTACATTCTTCACTCTATTTGGAAATTGAAAGATCTTTCAGTTCAGGGAAACTTTCTTCTATCATGTCTTTTTTCTTATTTTAATAACAGTATATTTATATGGTTTAAAGTATTAAATGGCTCTATAAAATTAACGATGAAATTAGTAGTTCCCTCCCTAATCCCTAAAATTCATGACTTTAAATAACGTTAGGCTTTAGGTATTTGTCTCAGTGCTTCAAATCAGCATGCTTCAATTCTTATTTATCAGTTTTAAACCATATGTTTTTTTTACTCCACTCCCATACCCTCAAATACATTTATTTTTATTAGGATGATATCATATTTATGGACAATCAATATTTAGGTTGTATGTCATTAGGTTGTATTTTTCTCTATAACTACGCAATCACCATTTGAAGCTGCCGCTGTGTACAGCTACAGTTACTATTTAGCCTCCTTTCTTACACCATTTGCTTCGACATCCAGGTCTGTATACTGGTCCCAAATCCATCCCCAAACTTTTCAGCAGAAGGGAAAATTGTTTTCCTAAGAAAGAAAGCATGAACAGTCAGAAAACTGGAGACGTTCTGTGTCTGAAAGTGCTCAGTAGTCTTTATTCTATCCAAGTAGAATGGCAAGCCTGCAGGTGTCTGAGGATATGGAATCCGAAGGTTTCTAGCCCGCCCAAACTCTCATTTTCAGTAAGAATATTGAAAGCCTTGCTCTATTATCAGTTAGCTTTCAGCACTGCTCTTGAGTCGAATGCAGAACTAATTCTGGACCTTTCGTATGTGACCTGTTCTTTCTCTCCAGGGCCCTTAGTCACTTCTCTTTGTCCCTGTGTTTTGAAACTTCGCAGCGATATGTTTTGGTTGACTTCATTTCACTGGGCACTTGGCGAACTTCTCAGTCCATAAATTCTGGTCCTTTGTTTCCTGGAAAATTTCTCGAATTGTTTCTTTGGTGAATTGCTCCCCTTCATTTTCTTTTTTCTCTATTTTTGAAAGGCCTATTACTTAAGCTGCTATAATTCATGCTTAGTCTAATTTTCTTACTTTTTTTTAGCTTCTATTTTCTTTGTTACAATTATTTTAATTTTGGGAAATTTCCTCAATTTTCTGACTTTCTACTAATTTTTTTCATTTCTGCTTTTGTATTCTTAAATTCCAGTTCATTTTTGTTTTCTAAATGTTCCCTACTATGGTATCTTTTCTTCTTTATTGAGGTATAATTGATATGTGTTCATCCGTACTTAAGGTGTATGATTTAGTAAGTTTTAACATATTCATATGTATACCCCGGTGAAACCATCCCCCATTATCAATATAATTTATATACTCACCATTCCCAGAAGTTTTCTTATGTTCTTTTTTGTAATTTCTCCCACCCTCATCTCCCTGCCTCTCCTTGTCTCCTACCCAGATAGTCACTGATCTGCTTTCTGTCACTATGGGTAACTTCGCATTCTCTCCCCTCCCCCTACACTCCCTCACTGGCTCTTACTGATTTTCCCAGGATGCCCTCAAACATTCGATGCTGAGTACCCAAACTTAGCAGGCATGCACCAGTATGCTTTGGTTAGTTTGGATTTCTTCAATTTTTAAAAAAAAAATTTTTTTTAGAAAAGGTCTTGTTATTGGGTCCTGAACTCAGTTCAGGCTCAGTTCAGAGCCTTAAACTCTCAGTGATCCTTTTGTCTCAGCCTCCCAGGTGCTGTGTTCTCTTAGAACTTTATATAGAGTCACGCGGTACGCATTCACTTTTATTTGGTTTCTTTCATTCAGCCTAATAAGTGTGAAGTACACTCATGTTCCACTTATCAGTACTCCATCCCTTATTTCTACACTGTATTCCAGTGTAGGTTGTGTATACTACATTTGTTTGTCTGTTTACCTATTTGGCATTTGAGTTCTTCACAGTGTGGGGTGAGGAGAATCCTGCCGTGAATATTCATGTGCAAGGCTTTGTGTAAACATGCTTTCATTTCTCTTGTATGAAGAGTAGAAAAGTTGTATTATATGGCACACGTGTTTAAGAAACAGTCTATTAATTAGTTGTTATTGCATAGTCAAGTACCCTAAAACTTATTAATTGAAAACCACACATTTGTTATCTCATGATTTCTGTAGGTCAGGAGTCCAGCACTCCATAGTTTAGTGGAGTGCCGAAGAAATTGTTCAGCCTCTTTGTCAAAAATCAGCTGCCCACACAAGTTGAATCTATCTGCACACTCTCTGATGTCTTTCATTAATCTGTTTGTCTCTAATCAGTCAGCATCCTGTTTGAATATCTGGGCTCTCTCAGAACTCTTCAAATCAGCTATGGAGAGCCCTCTAGATTTCTTTTTTTTTTTTTTTTTCAAGTTTGTTTTGGCTACTCTAACTCCTTTGCATATCCATATACAGTATAGAAGTACTTTATCAATGTCTAAAAAATAGTCTGCTGGGATTTGGATTGTGGTGGGGTTAAATGTTTTTATGCATTTGGAGAGCATTGGCAGCTGAGTATTGAATCTTCTGTTCCATGAACATGGTATATCTCCCTTACTTACTTAGATCTACCTTCATTTCTCTGTGAACTGCAGTGTGGTTTTCAGTGGAAAGCTCTTTTCTTCAACCTGTCATGTTATAATTATATGTTATTGTGAGACACAGTGTAATAATTTGATATATGTATACAGTGTGTAATCCTCAAATCAGGGTAATTAACATTTCCATCTTCTTAAATATTGATCATTTCTCTGTTGAGAGCCTAGTTATTTATAATTATAATACATTGTAAGCTACAACACCCTTTTATACTGTGGAACAATGTAGATCTTACTCTTCGTCTGTAACTGTAGTTTGGTGCTGATTACCCAGTCTCCATTTTCTCCTTCCTCTGCCCTTCCTAGTCTTTAGTGACCACTGTTCTACTCTCTCCTTCTATGGTAGCAATGATTTTAGCTCCCATATGAATGATAACATGTAGTATTTGTCTTTATGTGCCTGGCAATTAGTATTTTCCAGTTCCATCCATGTAGCCTCAAATTACAGAATTACATGTTTCATGACTGGCTAATATTCCACTCTGTGTATCTCTACCGCATATTCTTTATCCGTTCATTGACCAGTGGACACTTTGGCTGAATTAATATCTTGGCTATGTGGATAGTACTGCAATAAAGTGGAGAGTTCAGTTATCTCATTGATATGGTGATTTCATTTCCTTTGAATAAAGACTCAGTACTGTACTTGGATAGCTGGATTATATAGTAGCTCTATATTTTGTTTCTGGGGAAACCATAATATCATTTTCCATCATGGCTGTGCTAATTTACATTCCCATCAATGGTGTATAAGAGTTCTTTTTCTTCTCATCATCATTAACATTTGTTATTTTTTTTAATTTTTATTTAAAGAGAAAAAAAGCAATATAGAAAAAAGGATAGAAACAATACAGAACCTCAAAAAAAATAAAGAAATCACTAGTTGACAAGCCACATACTGTCCTCCCAGAAATAGCTGTTCATGTTACAAAATTAAGGCATACAAAGTGAACAAACAGTGAGGCTGCAAACAGTTCTGTTCAACGATCCAACAAAAACCTGGTAATATGGTTATCAATCCCACACACAAACATACATGCAGTTATATCCTTTAGAGCATTTTCTTTTCCTCTTTTTGCTTTTTAAATACATTATCTGTTTAGTTATATTATGTTTCAGCTTTCTCAGTACCTTATTGATCTGTTTTGTTGTTGTTACTTCCTTTTTAATCACCTTATATAATTCTGTTGTTTTGTTTTTGAGTTTCTCGTTATTCATGTCACATGGATCAGCTTTGGTGGAGTTGGGAGTTTTTGGACGTATTTTGTTACCTTATTTTCTCATGTTCTCTTGTTTTATTTTTATGTAATTTTTATTAACTGGGAGGTAGTAATATGTAACAAAACAGAATGGAATAAAGCCAATTGAGACAGTGAGGTGAAATTGGCATAGAACATCACAGCAGGTCACCAGGACAACAGTAATAGGCAATATTGTATATCTCGTTGTTGTCACAATAGTTGTTCTTCTACTAGGTACAGCAAAATCAAAGAAATACACAACATTATAGAACACGTTAACACAGAGTACTGAATAGAGCAACACCATTAATCAGGACAAAGCAAAATGGCGATAAAAATATCTGCCTTCAGAGATAGTAGAAGGAAACTCCTCCCACTTGCTGTACCAAATATGGTCACCTCCTAAGAGATACCCAGATCCCTGGATCCCAATTGTTAACCGGAGTGGGAGGGATATGTGGTATGTTTGATTCTAAGCCTGTGCCCCAGTAGGCAGCAGGCTGGTTGCTGGTTGGCTCAACACCCTAAGTTCCAACATGGCGCGGATCTCAGGAAACGCTCTTGCTTCTTATTTCCCCACCCTGGGGTGGCTGCGGCTTGCCAGACCACAGTCACTTACCAGGGCGGCAGGCTAGTTGCTGAACATTTGTTATTGTTTAGACTTACTGATGATAACTTTCCTAACTAGGGTGAGATAACATCTCATTGTGGTTTGGATTTGCATGGCCCTGATGATTAGTGATACTGAATATTTTTCATATTCTTGTGGTCATTTATGTGTCTTCTTTAGGAAAATGTCCATAA
>PVJX010027153.1:0-25109 GCA_004027295.1 Dolichotis patagonum | reverse complement strand
TTCCCCGCCCTGGGGTGGCCATTGCTTACCAGACCACCAACCAGTAACCAGCCTGCCGCCCTGGTACAAAAGGTTTATTTCTTACAATTATGAAGGTTTCAGTCTACATTCCGTTGGCTCCAAGGCAGGGTGGTCTGGCAGGCCACAGTTCATGGCTGCTGCAAACAGCAAAGCAGAAAGCAGCGGGAGAGAGAGATACCTTCTTTCCACCCCTATATTGTATCCGGGCCCATCCCTGGGCTGCTGAAACACTCACACCACCAATCTGAGGGCAAGAAAACAAATGAATCACAAAGAATAGATTTAGTGGAGTCCAAAATTGCATGAGTCTTGGAGACCACTGACAAAAACCATGGCACCTTCTGGCTACACTTCTTATTCAGAAATATAAATTGTATACTATTAAATAATTTTGTTATTTTCTATTTTGTTGCATTACTTCATTTTAAATGTAGATATTTCTTTACTCAATAAGCATATAAGAATTATATATATATATATTACTTTATTGTACTGTTATCTATTTGTCTCTTCAAATCTGTTAGTATTTGCTTAATATATTTAAGTCCTCTGATTTAGGGTGCATATAAGTAAATTTATGTCTTATATTTTCTTACTGATTTGACCCTTTTATTTTTGCATTCACTTTACTAAAACTGAATAATAAAGAATTAGATCATGTGAATAAACTAGTACCAAATTTTAACAATTGCTTCAGTAAACAAAATACCCTCCCTCTTCCCAACAAATCACACAAAGATAAATGATCAGGACCACATGGATTCATAAGTAAATTCAACCTTTCAAAGAATTAATGTGAATCTTATTAAATGCTTACCAGAAAATACAAGACAAACATTTCACTCATTTTATGATATTAGAATCACCTTTATACCAAAATTAAAAACCCATAAATATAGAAAACTACAAACATCTGATGAACAAAGATCCAAAATACTCAAATAAAGAAAGTACTAGCAGTCCTAATATAATAGGATATTGACAATCACTAAGTGGGATTTATACCTGGGATATAAAATTCTGATATGGCTATTAAGATTTCCCAAGGGACAGAAACATCATTGCATAATGATCTTTTGTGTTTAAGGAGATAGTTTTAGATATGCAATCTATTTTGACTAATGTACCAATAAATATTCATGTATCCTTGTAGTTATTATTTGCATGGCATATGTTTCTATTCTTTCTTGTTCTTTCCTTTCACACTAAGCCTACATATGCTTTTAAATTGGAAGTATTTGTAGATAGCATTTTGTTCTACTCAGTTTTCGCAGCTACTCTGTATTAGTCAGCTTTCATCTTGCTGGACATAATAGTGCACCCACAACTTGAAAGAGTAAAAGTTTAATTTAACTCACTTTTTAGCACTTTCTTTAAGGCAGAAAGTTTAAAGGGCACAGTGAAGCAAAACTCCTTAGTTCAGGGAAGCCCAGCAAGGGCAGAGGGCTACAGGGGAGCAGGTTAGTGAATGCATTTAGTATCCAAAGTCGTGCCTCTATAACCCAGCCAAACACCCTCAGGAGCAGGATCTGCTAACCTAGCAGATATGCATGGATTCTTTCTCCAATGAGGTTAACAAGTCAGGATTAATGATCACAATCCACCCTTGTCCAATTCACATCCAAACAATTCTCCTTAAACCATACTTAATCTTCAAAGACAAAAAAGTTTAAAATTAACCTAATCATAATACAGTTGTCCCCCAAAGAACTGGAAAAGTGGGGATACATTTTGCAAAATCTCAATATTTCCAGAATTTTTAAAAAATCCAAATCTCTTCTGAGGCTGAAGGCCACCTATTGACTATGAACATCTGTAAATGGCTTTATTAATTTTTAATAAGCTATATAATCTCAAGGTTCAATAGCAAATGATAGATATTTCCATTTCAAAGGGAGGAATAGGCAGATAAAAAAGAATTTCATGAAACCAGGACTGAAATCCAGCAAGGTTTGGTATAATTGAAGGTATGAGTGATGCATTCACCCTATTATGAGTAGCCTGCATACTATATAAGTCACAGAAAGAGTCTTGTCACTTTGCTTTGTTGCTTTTGTTATCTTGTGGGTGAATTATTGTCCTCTGCCAGGCCACCCTGCCTTGGACAAAACTGATTTTGGACCATAATCTCTATAAACTGTGAGTCAAATGAACTTTCCTCGTTTAACTATTGGTGTTGGGTATTTTGTCTCACCAATGAGAAAAGTAACTAAGATGCTACCCAATTCTTACATTCTTCATCCTGGATACATACCCATCATGTTGATGGCACTAAGTCTGCTGCAAAGGGAAGCACTAGCCAGACATTCTCAGACCATGGTTGCATCAGGCTCTGAAATGTCTTCATAACTGAACATAGATCTTGGAGAGTCAATTCTATGAGATGGGAGTCCTCCTTCAGTGAATAATAAGCCATCAGTATCATATATATGTATATATATGAATATGCTTATATATATATAGTCATACATATGCATATATATGGCATTTTCCTGATGTTTAACTCATGAGTTCCATAAAAGTAACTTTTAATTGTATTTTTTAATTTTCAAATTGGTGAAAACACTACTTAGAGTGAACTAAAATACACTTTTACTTTCCTTTCAAATATAAACTTTGTTTCTCTGTGGTCAGAGTTTTATTTTTATATTAGATATTTATCAGTAAACTTTTTAAAATTTTCCATTTTGAGGGTCAAAATACATTATGTGTCACAAGTATTTTAGCCCATACAATAAAGTCTATAGGTTATGCACTATAGAACCTGGCAGGTCCAGAATCAAAGCACTGAAAGATTGGGCTTCTGTTGATGGCCGATTTTCTGGTCCATTGATTGGATATCTTTTCTGTCCTGGGAGCTGCCTGGAAATACAGCTGTCAGGGATATTTCTTTAATTGTCTCAATCCCACTCAGAGGATTCTGCCATCAGGATCTCATCAATTTAAAGTCTCCTGATTCACAAAATCTTCAATTGGCTCCCAGCTCCACCTTGCAGCTGCACTTGGGATTAGGAGCTCAAGTGATAAAAGAAATGCAATAATAGAAAATGGAGAAGCCAGTGTCGACGAATTTGTAAATCTGTTGTATACACTACCAATAAAAATATTTTTGTGCTATGAAACGTTAAACCAAAAATCATATTCTTTCATATTAATATGATTTCAATTACTCAAAAAGTCTTTATCGTTTTTGATCTCTGTCACATGCCCTTTACAACATTCACAATTAATGAGTTGGACACTGCTGTAAAAGAACTGTGTCCACTCATAAGGTGTTGAAATTCTAACCTTCCACAGTCTGTGTTTATGTTCTTTTTAGAAATTAAGTCTTTGCAGTGTTGAGAAGTGGTCATTAGCATGAGGTCAAATCTAATGTGAAAGTGTCCTTTTAGAAAGACACTCTTGCTGCAGGGAATGTGCCTATGAAAGTGAAAGAAATGCTGCTTCAAAAGGAAAGAACTGGCAGAAGCTGTATGAGGAGACCACAAGTTGTAGGTAGCACCTTCAGCAGAAGGGTGGCCTTGGATGCCTTGAACTCAGGTTTCCATCCTCCAGAATGATACAGCCATGAATTTCTGTTTCGGAATCCACTCAGTCTGTATTACACAGTTAAGTCAGCCTCAGAACGTTAGTGCATGTTGTGTAGAAGGAAGTATCAATTCTTTAGAGAGCCTAGAGTTATAAAATAGATACATGATTAAGATTCCATCCATTTACTCACTAAGAATACTGTCAGTATTATTTAGTAATTTTGTTGATATGAATAGGTATGATTTTATTCTCACAAAAATTATCATTGACAATAACAAAACACGGGATTGACATAAAAATCTGTAGTGATGAGTGTTAATGTTATCTCATACTTTACTTACCAGTAAGTAAGTCATATTTTCTGATGTGATTAATGCCTATCTTCTCTTGTAAACCATTGAGATATTACATATTAGTTCTATTACTGATATATGTATTAATATTTTGTGGATGCTATGATAAATTACCACTATCTTCATGATTAAAAAAAAGATTGTATTCCCTCAGATCTTTAAAGCAAATTCTTGGAGTGTCAATAGAGCTGTGTTCCTCCCAGTGTCCATTCTGGGGAGAATCCTTCTCTTCTTTGGAATTGAGGTAACTCTGTTTCTGACTAATGTCAGTAGAACTCTAGTCACTGTGATTTTCATCATTTGGCATTCCGTGAATTTTCCTATACTTTCTCTGACTTTTTATAAAGACAGCTACTATTTGATTTAGAATTCACCTAAGATAATTGCAAGGGTGAAGATTTTAAGCAGTCTAATAATTTTGTTTCCTAAAATAAAGTAGTAACAATAAAAATTCTACATGTGGAAGGAAAGATAAACTAAGATGAAATGAATGTATATTAATTAGACTATGTCACTGTAGACCTGAATATTTTAGATGTGTTGTTTGGATCTGTGAGCTATTCTATTCTATACTATGAAAAACATTTTCAAGGTACTACTTGAACCAAACTTTCACAACCCCACATCTTTACTCTCATCTATTAATTGTCTTGAACCACTTGCTGTCAGTGAAGAAAATCAGGTAGCAATGAGAATTGCTAAAAAGAGTGTCAGAGACACTTTCTTTTTTATGTTAAAATAATATATCTAGGAATTTTTACTTAGAAGATAGATGCACAGCCATAGCAAACAGGACAGCATGGAATATTCTCAAAAGTCTTACAGTAAGAAGTCATGTAGCAATATATTTCAGAGTTGTTAAAATACACCTTTTTGAAGGAAATAAGATAAACTTGGTTAAGAAATGTTTCTGGAGAAAAACAATTCATGATCATTGCTTTGACATTCCTTGTGAATTGTACTAATGAAATCTAAATGCAGTTACTATACTATATTAGTAAATGTGTTACTTTTATATTTTTAATCTTTTTCATCTGTATCTTGATTTATCCCACCTAAAGTTTATTCTTTCTACCGCTTTTGAAAACACATATTTTGATCTTGAAATGTATGCTTGTTCCTTCTATTATATAAATTGACTTAAATGATAGCATAAAATGAAGATTTAAAAACTTTTTTATGCGATAGTTTTGTTGATCTTGAAAATGTAGACGTTTAGTGCTTTGCAATTGAAAGTGAGCTAAAAACATTGTTTCAGTTTTCAGTATAAATGCATAAAGTAACATTCTATAAAATGAAGTAAAAAGACTGGATAGTGAATAATTAAATAAATAGAAAGAGTAACCAAGCAAGATATTGATTAATGTTATTTCCACAGGTTTGTCATCTAGGTGATTATATAGAGTTGTCAGGACTCCAATAAAAACACCCCCAAAGCATTCCTTTTCAGTAAGTGATGTTTCCGTGTCAACTCCAGCTGAATGTCTGATGTTGTGACATCACTTCAGGCAATCTTTCATGAAGGCCTATAATAACGTGGCAGCTTTGTGCAGTTGTGAATCCCCTTAGGAAAATCAGGTGTCAGGGTGATATGCATACAACCAGGAAGTCAGATTATTCTCCTGTCCAAGTTTACCTTTACTAAAAAATGTTATGCTAAAAATTCAGTGCAAAGATGTAAAACGAATAAGGCAGTATGATAGGCACTTTTTTCTCAGATACTGATTCCATTTCATTGTATTTTTATACTATATTACATTGTAAAAGCCCAGGAGTGTGGAAAAAACCTAATTCTTCCAGGTGTCTATTAAACAACCTAAAGGCAGAGCAAATTTTCAACCTCAAAAAACTCAAAGGGAAAAAGGCATGTCTACCCCACTGGATAAAGAATGTATATTTCTGTCCAATATACCTAAAAAGATAAAATCATTTAGATAAAAATGTAAACAAGCAAATAATAACTGTGTTTAATAATAGACTATAAATGCAAGTACTGATCAAGATCCCCAAGGCAAAGGAAAAAAAGAAAACACAAAACAAACTTAAATCATTTTTTTCTTTAAGAACACAGCGATGCATTTAAATTTGCTTGCAAAGCCACTTGAGACTTAATGCTTTCTGTCATTTCATTTTTCTCATTTACTCTGCCTGCCCTTGGGCTTTTTGCTTTTGTGTGTTCTACAAAAACTAAAAAGAAGTATGACTTATTTTCCTTACATAAAATAAAACCTGCATGCATAGATTTATTGACTTTTACTATCTTCTAATGTGCTCTTCCCACAACTATCTACCTGCTATTTGAACTGGTTTATATTTTTAAGTACTGTTTTTCTTCCAGGACTTCCATTCCAGCCTCTACAGACAGACAGGTTCAGTTCATTGTATACATGCAACAGTGTTACCTCCCTCCCCTCAGAGGCTGTAGCTAAATAGCCCATCGCCAATCTTAACCACTTTGGTCCGCAAACAGCTACCGCTCCAGCACACAGATCTGAGACCTGAGGACCTTCTGCATAACTGCCATTAAGGAAACAGCTCCGTGATGTCACCATCAGTCTACAGGGCGGCCAGCAGTTCCCCAGATACCTCTGAAGGTGGCAAATGGAAACACACGTTCCTCTAACCTGCTTTGTGTAACAGGAGTATTTATCTTAGATCCTGTTTCCTATTACAGATCTCTTTGATAACACATTGCACTTAAAATTAATTTCAAAAAATAGTCCTTCTGGGCATGGTGGCACATGCCTGTAATCCCAGTACTCTACAGCTGATGGAGGAGGATTGATGCAAGTTCAAGGCCAGTCTGAACTTCATAGGGAGACCATGTCCCAAAAATAAATAAATAAATTAATTAATTAATTAATTTAAAAATCCTACCTCAAAAAATGGTCGACAACAGCCTTTTTGTATTTTAAGTGATAGGTCGTTCTGCTTAAACTTACTTTAGAGCTCTGTGCTACTCATTGATGGGAGCTTCCTGAATACAGTGGTGAAAAGCTCAGACACATCAGTAGTAGTTTTCCTTAGAATCCAGTGTTTTTAATACTTGCAGGCAAAACCTCTCTAAACATCCCTTGCATAAAAGCACATAAAGAAGTTGAAATTGCTTAAGGAGTATATTATATGCTTTGGAAATGGATTTGGAAATTTCTAAAAGCTAACAGAAGCATAATTTTGTTTCTGAAAATTTATATTGTCTTTTGCAGATAAATTATTCTCTAAGCTCTTGGTGACTTATATTCAGTATTTCTGCTTTTACTTCCTTCCAAGTTAAAAATTGATGTATTGTGTGCATGTATATTAATTAATCTCAACAATAGAAACTTGTAAGTCTGTCGCATTGTATGGAGAATAGTTAATCGGGCGTATATATTTGGATAATTGTTAATATGCATTTTCTAGTGGTAGTTTTTCTCAAGATAACAGGAGTAATGCTTATTCAATTTTAATCAGTAAAGGATGTTGCACATGAACTAACTTAAGGACCTGATTACCCTGGATTACATGTGGATTGTCTTGATGCTCCCATTGCAGACACCGTGATCCTTATGTAAGGGAGAAAGGAGGCTCCCTGAAAAGAAGGAGACAATGATAATGAAAGTGGAATCTGAGTGAGTTTTGAAGATAATTATGTTCTTGGCTTTGAAGATGGAAGGGCGATCAAATGTCAAAGAATACAGACAACCTGTGCAAGCTAAAAATAATGTAAAGAAATTGTTGCTTTACTGTAACATCAAATGAGTGATGCACCCCTGAAGATTAATTTTTCAAGAAATGTAAAATAATAAATACAAGTTGTTTTAGGCCACTACATTTGCAGTACTTTTTAAAAAATAAAAGCAGATATTTGAAGTTGAGGAAAAGGGCAGGAGTTGGAGAGGGAGAGAGAGACAGAGACAGAGAGACAGAGAGAAAGTTACTACTACTCTGTATGAATAGGGAGCACTTGAAAGGTAAATACTCCCATTTATAGTAATTTGTGTGGTAACAAGAAGCTGTATAGTATATGTACATATCTGTGTTTTTATGTATATATACTTTGGTTGTATCTTAAATAAGTACGGGTGCAAATACAAATAAAATTGCTTTTTCCAAGGATTTGCAATTTGTTGTCTATGCTAAACATAGCTTTTACTCTAAAGAAAATGAGACATAATTTATTCTAAGCCAAGTATGGATGACCTATGCCAGGGAACACACACTCAGGTTACTTTGAGTAACATGCTCCACCATGGAAGCAGTTATATTAACCTTGACTACCGCAGACAAAAGAAAGTAATCAATCACTGCATTTACCAAATACCTGGATGGGGCTTTAGGTAGGCAGGATACAGCAAAGTAAGTAAAGTTCTTCTATAAATTTTCAATGTTATAACATTCTTAGCCTTAGGGCTGTAGAAACTAGAGGTCTTCCATGTCTAGGGATACATTAGCTAAGAGATTTTCCTGGCAATCATGAAGGTATTTGGTCAAGCACAGAGTCTGAAAATGAATAGCTATTAAAGAGACCTGGAATATGAATAGCTATTAAAGAGACCTGGAATAGCTAAAAATAATTTTGACTCTCAATGTAAAACTTTGCATCTGTCTACAATCATGATGCACTAGTCAGGCAGTATCAAGCAGTCTTCAAGATCTTCAATGTAGTTTGGTTTCATCTGAGATATTCAGTTCATATTTTCTGTCATTTGGATTTTAATTTATCTGAATTTTCCAAATATGCTTAAACATTAAATTGAAGCAGAAAAGACCAAGTGCAATGTAGTACACTCAATAGAAATTAATAAAATTCCTGTCTGAAAAAGGATAGCATTAAAGTTATTTCATTATTGCAAAAATGATTTTTTCAAATAAAAAGTTCAATAAAAATAACAACATTCACTGTATGTGCTGCCAAAGCAAGGACAATAGTGACAGTCAGAAACATAAAAATTCTTACATTTTAATACATGACAAAAGAGAAGCAAGTGATAACATAAAACTTTCTTGACTTTAGAAATTACTTCGAGGTCACTTATGTAATATATTCATAACATCTATACAAAATGTAAAATACTTCAGTGTTTTATTTCTCAAAAGCTATTTCCCCTAAAGTATAATCTTATCTCTCATTAGTTTTAGCTTTCAATCTATTTTCTTCAACATATATTTGGGACATCCTGAAATATTTATGAAAGATAATTTCTGTTCACAAGAATGAATGAAAATGACTTTTGTTTATTAACAAACATAAATGACATCTTAAATCAGGTAAAAATTTGAACACCATCTTTTTTCTCTTCTTGACTTATTGTACTGTGTCACTCTGCCTGATCAGTTCAAGAAGGGAATGTTTGATATTATCCATTAGTCTTTTTTATCTTTAAAAGTATAATTTATCAATCTATTGTGTTTATCTTCACTATAATTACAGATCTACAGAAATCAGCCAATTGATACTGTTTATTGTCCTATTTTACGCTTCTAACATATTTGCTTGAATGAATGAGTGATTTTATTACTTTCTTCACCACTTACTTCTTGGATGAATGTTCACAGTTGACCTGAATAGTTAATTCTTTACTTCAGAAAACCTTACTTATATTATTTCAGCCTTTTAATGTATATTCACACTTTCAAATTCCCTTCTAGTCTGAAATATTTTTGTTTTACATTTAGTAAACAGTGTTGGTGCCTCTATAAAAAGTGACGTATACAGAGTTGGAATACATACAGAGGTAGATGAGCCTTCTTCCAACACTTCACTGCAATCAAAAGACCAAACTACGTTCACTGAGTTACATCTTGTTCACTCACTTATTGGTTAATTTACAGATGACCAGGGAATGAGTCACAGCTGAAATCAATCCATGTCTGATTTTCAACACCTTATTTGTTCCTTATGGCGCCTACCAATTTAGTGACACAATGAGTTATTTGCTTAGTTGTCTTGCAAAAATATGCTATAACTGAGCAGCAGTGCATTTTTGTGCAGCAGCTCAAATGAGCTGTAAATTTCAAGCAAACAAGCTCGTGGTTCAAGCGTCTTGTGTATCCTTTGGGTTTTGTTGAAGTTCTTAGAACTCACACTTGAATCTGTGTCTGAACAAAAGCTACTGTCTGTCCTTCTTAATTGGTCCTTGAGAAGACTCTTGTTCTTGCATTTTAGTCTAATTTGTGTTTCAAACGCTGATGTCACATTTAGCTTATAATAAGAAATTCTTTTAAATATGATAAATATCTCAAAGTTTGTGGCATGTGGTTTCTCAGTGATTTCTAGTTAGCATGGAAATTTTTCATGTTTGTTTTTTAAGCCCTAATTATAATTACAATCGACATCCTGTGGCAGCATGTGCTCATGTCAGAAGTAATGAGAAGCAAATGGGAATTTCTCTTCATCTTGTATGCAAGTGTATGAAATTGCCTAATTTAGTTTAAATGCTTTAAAGACACAATCCCAGCCTGGAAAACTATACAAAACCATTTTCTCATAGGATGACAGTCAGCTTTTGTGAAATTAACTCTGTAACCGCAGATCTAAGTTGTTTTCATTGACTTCACAAACCTCATTAGATTTTCTCCTTCTTCTTGTCTGGTAATACTTGATTGTTTTAAAGTATTTGTACTGTTCTCCGATGCCTAAGACTGGCACCTGGTAGTAAAAATACATTTGCTCTTATCTTTTCTGCATGCGGAGGATTTTTCAATTTATATATATTTACTACAGCTTGAAAATATAAATTTCCTTCTATACATAGTAGAGATAAAATAATAACTTTCAGTCAGCGATGATAATAAATGTTGAATCAAAATAGCTGAGTATTAGTTGGCAGGATAATTATGTAATTTTAAAAGAATCTCTTAAACTACTGAAATTCAATCTTATAAAAATCAATATATTTAACCAAACAATGACAAAAGCTTCAAAAAAATCTAAAATTTTTATGATCTCCTTTATCATTCATCAATTTTCTTGTTGTTACTGGATGGAATTAAGCTAAACGTGAAATTTATTTTACTTCCTAACTAAAGAGGTGTGGAATATCTTAAGACTTTTTTTACATTCAATGACAATGGGAAAGGGGAAAAAAACAGGAGTTGCACGAAGTGGCATGAAATATGCTACTTCACACGTGTGTACCTGCATACCTGAATTTATACCCAAAGCTAAAACAATTGTAAGAACAATTGGGTACTTAATGATTTATGTATTTCTATGCCCCAACAAGTTTTTCATCTTACAACTGAAATAAAAACCAATCAAAACAAGATTAAACAAAAACTTCCACCTGCTAACTTGTCTGTGAGGCCCAGCTCTGCAATCAATCCACTTTCAAGGATTTTATTTGCTAAAGTTAACAGTTTGGGGTTCAGCAGGAAGGCGGTCAAGTGATTAGTTCCATTCTCACCTTGATTCACAAATTCATGTTTTATAAATAGACTGCTGAGCTAGAACCACCAAGTTAGCAAGCACAAACTCCATGTGAATAAAATCACAAAGTGAAATGCATGTGTGGATGCCTTAAGAGAAGGAGTAAACAAATAATTTACCTCATTCATAGGAAACTTTGCATTTTACTCACTGTTAGTTTATAAGAAAGGAGCAAATTTTACTATGTTAAAATAAATAAACCAGACATACAACCTTAAATATAGCATGGATTCTCTTATTTAAAAAAACCTCATATATATATATATATATATATATATATATATATTCACATTGCAACTATATGCAGATTGATCTACACCATACAGTAAAACCTGGATTCACGGTAATATTCCCATATCTCATCTTTAATATTTGTTAGTCTGTTTTCAGTGACTAATGTAAGTAAACCCTAACTATTTTTCTTCTCTGTATAAAATATGCTAAATCGTTACTAGTAAAACAATTCATTAATTATGTTAGCATTCATTCACTTGTGGAGATATAGAAAGATATACATCCTTTTTTTAGGAGGAAGAGGTCTTGGTTTCAGTTTTCTATCTCTGTAACAAAGTATGTAATATAACAATTTATAGTAGGAAATGTGTTTTTGTGGTTCCAGAAGTTTCAGTGATCAGTTGGTTCCATTGTTCTGGACCTATAGTAAGGCAAATAAAGAAAAAATAAAGATGAGCAAAGAACAGATAAGAGGAGAAGAGAAGAGAGGAGAGGAGAGGAGAGGAGAGGAGAGGAGAGGAGAGGAGAACAGAGGGATAAATGAAGAAAATGGAAGGAGCCTTGATTGCAGGATCCCTTCAAGAATGTACCCCAAATACCTAGGTTCCTGCCATTGGACTCTTCCTCCAAGAGCTCTGTTACATCCCAATAATGCTACTGGCTGTCAACTCTGACCTCAGTGTATACACTTTGCTGGGAATTTAAGATCTAAATCCTAGCCATGAAAAGATATTTGAAGGCATCTTGTCACTTTATTCTTATCCCTTTTTTGGTGATGCCCAGGGAAACAAAAAAACTCTGCTCTTAACCGTTGAGCCGAATTGTTGGCAGGAAGCTCCTTGGGGGTTTGGTGACACACACTTCTATGGGTGTCACACAGGCAGGTCTCTGAGTTCTGAATTAGTCACCTGCCTGTCTCTAGTACAATACACTCGATGCCTGCAGTTTGAAGGTCAGGGTTATTTGTGGTCTCAGAGGTTCATCCCACAGTTGCCTGGGCCTAAGACAGAAAACCCCGAGAGGAAGCCCAGGCAGAAGAAAGCTGCGTCTCACCTCATGGTATAAGAAGGTTGAGGTTGGGGACAAGAATGCGCCCTTCGATAATAGTCTCTTCCTGCTCCAGTCATGTTCCAGAAGACCCACATCTGAGCACAGGAAACTTTCTGAGAGCCCTTTAACAGAATCTATAGCCCCAGGCCTCCTTTCTCTCTGGCAGTCTTCCTCTGGTCTGCTTCTCAGTGGCCACGAATTAAGCAACCTTGCCCTTCCACACAATTCTGGCATAATATTCTTGCCTTGCAGACAGCAGACTAAGGACTGAATCCTCTCTCTGAAATTGTGAATCTAATTAAACACCTTCTCCTTCAATTTGTGAGTGTCAGGTAGCATGTCTCAAATGACAAAGCTGCCCAATAAATCTACCAAATGTGCACAAAGTAATTTATAAAGAACATTTTTCTAGTTTTCTTAATTTTCCAATTTCACTTAATTTTCTTAATTGAGATGAAAACCCCTTATAACCAGAATCAATCTAAGACATACTAAGTTTGGAATTATGCACGGAATACTTAAACTACAGAATGCAGAACTTTAACATTATCTGAAGGCTCTAGAAAAATTTTTGAATTCTAGAAACTTAATGAAAAAGTAACAGAATGTAAAACCTAGGTATGACTTATGTAGTTTGAAACAGAAATTGGAGAGATAAATCATTCAGAGATGTAATACTATGTTTTACAGCTCCTGAACCTGACTGTGTTGGGTAGATCTTTGTTCTTAAGAATATATTCTTTAAAGAGCTTTAGAGCAGGGTACAGTTTCAGTTATTGCCTATAAATTGAAGGGGTTGAATCTGTCAGATCTAAAGATTCTGTCAATGCTAAGATTCTATGTTGTTAATTTACATAGCAGTGGCCAGTTGTAGAATTTAATAGAAGAAAAATTTTAAAAAGAAAAGAAAAGAAGAAAGAAAACAGACCAAGGAAATAATTAATATTCTTTTAAAGAGAGAACAAGAAGGATTAAGGAAATTTTAAAAGGCCTATAGTCAATATTTTATATTATTTGGAATTAAGTCCTCACTGTTTTTCTTTGATTTCTCCGTAACTATTTCTGTTGCAATTAAATTGTAAATTTACAGATAGCAATGTGTACAAATGTTGATATATCTTTTCTTCACTACAACAGTATATTCAGTAAATATTTTTTAGAATAAGAACACTCAATAAAAGTTAGTTTAGTTTTTCTTTTGAAAGAAAATTCCTTAAGAAGTATTTCTATAGCATTTCTAATCACAATCATTCTTTCTAACTGAAAGAATTTTTCTAGTTAATAAGTTTTTTTTTTTTCTCAATTGAGACAGCATGTCTTTTTCTGATAGGAGATTTTTTTTAAGGTGGAACCTGCAGCAGAGACATTATATGTGTTCTTGGCTGGTAGCTTCCTTCAGTCTCACCCCCTGGGCAGCATTAGAGCCATTTTGGATATTAACCCCAGTGTTCAGGCAACATTTTTTTTTCTTTTATCTTGAGTTAAAGGAAACAAAAAGAGATAACCTGGTGTGATAGGCAGAACAGTCCGTCAAAAATTTCCGTGCCTTAATCCCTGTAGCTGGTAAATACATTATATTACAGGACAAGTGGGATTTTACAGATGTAATTTCAGTTACAGACCTGGAAATAGGGAGATTATCCTGGATCATCTGGTTATTCCAATCTAATCACATGAGTTTTTAGTATTACAGAAATATTTCCAGCTTGAGACACTGAAAAAAGTCAGATTGTAAGGATGAGGAAATTTTAGTCTGACTTTGTTGGCTTTCAGAAGCAGGGTCCTATTTTTGTGAATAGGAGACAAGCATTTAGTGGTAAAAATGGATCTCTTTTAACAGCCAACAAAGAGACACAGGTAGCCTCTCTCTTGCACTACTAGGTAAGGCCAGCATTCAGAATAAGCAAGCAGTGGGCCGTCCCCATGGCCACGAAAAGAAATCCAGGTTAGAAGTCAAGTCAGAGGACTCAGCTTAGTCATGTTGCTCTTCGACATCTGACCAAAAGACACTGTAGGAAAATAAATATAAATATTTTAATTTACTAAATTTGTGGTAGTTTATCATGGCTGATACACTGTTTTTACTCTTCTTGTATGTAGCCTAACGTTATGTGTATTCCAGTACTATATTGCTTATATTAAAAATAATAACTATAGTTTATCTTCATTCTCAATCACCATAGTTATAGAGAATATAAATGCTATAGTGAGTCCTTTAGTTGAGATTTAAACATTGTAATGTGAATTATAAAATTTTTTCCCTATAAGGTAATTATGAATTTTATGTAAGTTTATAAGTGTAAAATGTTTAACATGCTATTTCATCTATGATAAGCACTATGGACTATTAGTTTTTATTGCAATTATGTTGCAAATATTCAATGATAAAAGAATGATCATTGCAAACTCCTGTTTGAAATGGGGTTCAATTGAGTAGAGTTTAAAATGAGCACAGAAAAACAGTGAGGGCTATGCTGATCAAATAGGGGCAAAATGCGTCTCAAGTTTAAAAAAAAAGAATGAGAATGGGAAAGGATGAGTAGAGGAAAGTATATAGGCCTAAGTAAGATGATGCCCATTAAAGCCAGACACTGGCGGTCTATTTCACTGTGCAAATCATTTACTTCAGGTTATGTTATATTTACTGTGCATTCTTTGACAAAGGAAAAACATCTAAGAGTCATTTTTATTCCATGCATTTTGCAATTTAAAATTCAGCTGTCCCAAGATGCAGGATAGAGTTTGTCTTGTTTGATTATCGGTCTTTGTCTCCTGCATGTTAACTATAAGCCCTCATGTTAAAAAGTTCCAGACCATTTTGTGGTTCTCAAAATAACTCCCTCTCTTACAGCTACCCCACTCCGATCCAATTCTTTTTTGTCATTATGTTTTGCTTTGCAAAGGACAGGACCCATCTAAAGGAAAATAATGTGATTAAGTATTATTGCCTAATCTCAATTGAAAAATTGAGGGATTCAGGAACAACTATGTCTAGGTTTTTAAACAATGATTTTATGAATTATTTTTATCAGTTCTCTCTTCTGCATTGGAAGGATTCTATCAAGCTTCTACACAAAAGATAGCTGACACCATTGGGCACTTTCCCTGAAATTCAAGCTTATGATCTCAGAGAAAAAAATGTTTGAGGCAATTCTGATTAATCCATGAAAAAAAATTTCATTAGTTCTTCTAGAGTCAAAGGTCTGGTATGTTTTCATTCCTACACAACACCACCAGAAACCCAAGATGTCTCACACCAGGTCCTCTTAAATTGCTTATTGAAGAGAAGCATGGACTTTTATCTATTAAAATCATTTTCCTCTTCACTCTCAGTCTATTTTTTTTTTTTTGACACCAGGGATTGAACTCATGACCTCACGCTTGCCAGGCAGGTGCTTAACCCGCTGAGCTGAACCCCCAACCCCACACCTCCCATCTAGTAATACTATTTTATGATTTGCACAATTATAAATTCTTAGCAAAGCCCTTATATTAAGAAAGCAGAATTATAAAATGTTTGTGTAATGTAGTTAAACAGGTAAGTTCCACATTTAGGGATATGAGATAAAGAAAGTGGAGAGAAAATATAAAATAGAAAAATATTACAAACAAATCTACAAAGAGAAGTAAATTAGCAAGTATATTCAAGTGCTTTCTAAGTGTTTTTAGTTTATGTTATGATTTTGTTTGGCTTCTGGTACTTTAGGAAGAGAAAAATGTTCTGCAAACAAGTCAGTGAAGACTAAAAGACATGTAAATCTAGAAGAATGGACAGTGTGAATGCTCTCACTTACAAATGTATATTTGCATAAAAATTTTCTTATTCACACAAGCATATAATTAAAATTATATTTTCCATATGTATGTACTTTGTTTGATATTATGGTAGCCCTAATTTAATCATTTTAAATTTAGATTTTTTTCAATGTTTTAGATTGCTGCTTTTCAGTTGAAGACTTGAATATCAAAAACTCTTTCACTACAAAGAAAGTGGTAGGAGGGATTTATTCTGAACTCAGACCATATATACTTTCATCTTCTTCAATTATGCTTATAAGCTTTTTTCTGACGTCTTCAAAAATGCCTGCATGTAGTAGATGTTAGACTACATCAGCTGAACAGGACCAAATGATAACAACTTCCATGGTTGTAATCTACTAATAATATCTGACATTTAGTATATCCTAAAAATGTGATATTTGCATCCTGCACCCGTATAAATATCCTGAGTGCAATTACTGCCACTCATTGGTATCCTGGTGTGGTTTTATGTGAGTATACTTCCAGAAGCACATTTCTCATTTTGCCCTTGAATGTCAGGTAAATCACAGTATTACTGCGAAAATAGCTTAGATCAAAGTAAGCCAAAACATTCAAGTCAATTAATTCATGAACTTCAATAGCCAGTGGATGGTGAGTCTCTAATTTATTTTAAAATGTGACAGTTGAAGCAAAAGGATGCTGCTTCAGAAAGTTGTACGTGTGAAGAATTAGCTGAAAGAAGCACAGATTTTGACTGAAGCTCCAATTTTGGAAGACTTTTAAAAACTCCATTCAGTAGCATTAGGGAGATAAATGAACAAGGAATTATAAGTGAAGGAGAAATATAGATTAGGAAAAAATCTGATAAAGCAGAAGAATTAAGCTTCATTGTTATAATATTTTTAGATTCTATTTTATGTGTGTGAGAGTAGACAAGAAGTTATATTATTCATCAAAACTGAAAGGGATTGAATTAAAATTAATAAGCCATAATGTTCCTTATTGGGTTCATGCTTTAGAAGTTTAATTCAATAGCAATTGAATGGACATTTTCTATAAATAAAGAGAGTTACTTTTCTAGCCCATATAGTAAGGGTCACTGCAGTGCTATAAATTCTTTGCTACATGCTAGGTAAGGAAAGTTTAATGTAAAGGCAGTAGTTAATGATTTTTCATATAATAATGATATTGACCAGCCACTTGAAATACTATGTAAATATTGTATGTATGGATTTGGAAGTTGCATCAAGAAATTAGAGTGAATGTTATTAGAATCTTGAAATGTAAAATTAACAATATGTTTGGTAGCTTACTGTCATTACAATAGATAGCTGAGGTAATTTAATTTATAAAGAGAAAAGCATTATAGTTTTGCACTTTGAGGGGACACTTAAGAGCCAACCTATAAGAGTGTGTACTAACACAATATCTTAGTTGTTATATGAACAATAACTAGATCAAAAGTAGAATTTTCGAACTCACAGTGTGAGATGGTACCAAGAGAGAGAAGCATTAGAATGGTAGGGTTCCAGGGTTAGATGCGTGCATGTGACTCATAATGAGGGGGTAAAAGCCTCTCAACATGGTTAAAAGTTTTAAGAACGCTAATGTAATCTCTGTGAAACTCCAGATGGAGAATTTTGTAACACCTGCTCAAATGTATTGCAAGGTGGGTTTAGAGCTAATTAATATAAAAGCATACAATGGCTAGACTCAAATGCTTTTCCATCAAGACTATATCAGATTCCTGGTTCACCACTCATCAGCACAATGACTGTGCAAAATAATCGGCTTGCCTTATTCTTAGTTTCTTTTTCTACAATGATAATAAGAAAATTACATTCTGTGGAGCTTCTGCGCAGAGTATAGCTGTTTTATGTATATATAACAGTTATATTCATATATGATATAGGCTATATATGATATCCTAGATCATAGTACCATATATTTATAATAAAGTATCCTAGCTCATTAAACAAATATTTATATTATTTTAATATATCAGCTCATATTGAGCACGTTTTTAAATAGCAAAGATTTGAGAAAATTTTTCTCTCAAGTTATTTCCTCTCCTTCACTTCTGGGATGTTTCCAGTTGTAACTGTTCACAATCAGTTACTGTACTGTAAAATCAGTTACTATACATACATATATATATATATATATATTTTTTTTTTGTTTGTTTTGTTTTTTGTTTTTTTTTGCTGCATTCCATCCTATCCATATTGTTAAACACAAAGTCACGTAAGAGCAGCGTCTCTCATAGCCAGAGATTCCTGCTGCCTCCTTCATGTGAAAGAGTGGAACTGGTCTCTTCAGTTCCATGCAACAATTGCATGTATAAATACCTCTTTTTGTAAAAACAGGCACATGAAAAAGATAATCCTAAAACACCCGGCATTAATCTGTTTATTCTTCCAGGGGATTTTGAGTTAATTCTATTGCCATGGTCTCACTTTTTGCACAGAAGATTTGATGAAATGGTCCTTGATTGAGTTGAGACTTTGTACTCAATCTAGAGCAGCAGAGAATATTAAAAGATAAGGGGCAACTAAGTAAGAAAGAGCTTAATGAGGGCACAGAGGGAGTCACCACAGAGAATGCTGTGGTGGCTTTGCAGACAAAGGGTGGGTTCTGCCTTATCTAGGCTCTGATGGGGAAAGGGCTTTGGGACTGATGTAAGCTAATTTATTTTATGAGAGTCCAGGGGATTGGGTAAACCTTTACACTCATGAGCTTTGACAAAGGCTTTTGGCAGGAAGAAGCCATGGGGGCTTCTGGGAAGAAGGAGCTAAGCACCAAGATGATTTAGCCCTGCACTGCCTCCATGATGACTGGGCAAATCCCGGGCAGGGCCCTATCAGTCCTTATGTTGTACATAACCTTTAAGCCAACAACTGAAATTCCGAGGTCCTTCGTTTTGAAAAGATGGATAACACCTATATTGTGAAACAGTTTGCTTCTGTCTGTGCGGTTGTTTAACACGTGTTCAGTGGGACAATTCTGACCAGTGAGTCTCTGATATTATTTTTGAGATTTTGGCTTGTTCCTTTCTGTCTTAACTTTAACTGTCAGTGCTTTTTGATAAACAGTACAGATTGAATGTCCAAATTGGTCATATATTTGCTACCTACTAGACACTCTGCTAGGCAGTGCAATGAAGATGTGATAGTAAGTCTGACATTCATCCTGTCATTTACAGTTTAGTTGGAAAGAAAGATATGGAGGTACTTACCAAGTGTGTATGGGCACACACACACACACACACACACACACACACACACACACACTTCCAGGTAATTTTCAAAGTTTAAGACACTCATTTGGAATAAATATTTAGTAAAACTTGAGGATCGTCTTTTCTCTGTCTCGTATTAAAAGCTGCATTATTACTCGCTTCAGTGACTGACCAGGAGGACTAGAGGAGTATGGTGACCCAGTTTCCTCCTTCCTCACCCATTCTTTGTCTGGATGCCCTGTCTAATGCAGATGCAGGAGAGAAAAGAATGAATTAGTGATGCGCCATTTAGAGCTTTCAGTGATAAAAATAGCCTTCAGCCATACGTGTGTTATAGGTTCACCACCACTGGCATAGACAAACTCTACCTAGAGGAGATGAACGTGCAGTAGTTGCCAGTTTTCAGGTGTCTCCCTTCTTGGTAACAGACTGTTTTTCTTATTTTCTAATTTAAACATAGCCCCTTGCCCCTTGGCTTCCAGAGTGCTGTTGACATTCACGTTTTGTCACCCTTGTGGATGTGTTTGCTGGTTTCCAGACTGTCCCATGATGCCCCTTCCTGTATCCTGAGGAACCCTGTCAGAGTGAAATGGTCTTGGTGCTTTATTATTACAGTGTTTCCTCCATGTCACATCCACTTGCCATAGCTGCTCCGTGCTTGCTCACTGTCTCTGATCCCTTGATAAACACACGTAACCTGGCTACCACACCTGTGAGTCAGGGCTGCAGGCCCAGTGGCCCTGTCCCTGTATTTTTCATGCCTCGGTCACAGCAGATCCATCAGTGGTGCAAAGGCTCATCAAAATGCAGGAGGAATTTTCGAACTCAGAAATAAAAGAAAGTGGAGTGGTAATGGGAACATTTGATTTGAGCCATCCTTTACCAGAACAATGTCTTAATGCCTTAAAGATGATAATCTTAAAGTGACAATTATCTCTACTTCCTTCCTGAAAAAGCCAGCAAAAAATATGTTTTAGTAGGAAAGTGGATGTGGATTATATGGGTCTGGCAATAGAAATAAGAGCATATGGAGTATGATGTCTTTCTTTGCAATTTGGAATTATTTTTACAGTATAGTTCTACATTCTGCATGTTCTTCTGACACGAATGGTAGGAGGGATGTCTCACTCACAGCCCTACACCTACCCCTCTGATTAGGGTGACAGTGGGTGAGCAGGTAGAGAGAAAAAATGTAGTGAGACCTATAGGGAGGTTATAGAGAAAAATCCAGAGAAGAAAAAGAGTAACTTCAAATGCAGTTGTCACATTAAAAAGAGAGAAGATTGATTCCTTAAAAGAGAGGAAAAAGAGAATTGACAATGCTTGGTTATTTATTTGCTATAAATAGAGAGGAAGAGGAAGAATGTAAACTCTCAAGAGTATTGTTTAATAAACTAAGAGAATGAAAGAGCAAATGGTAATCAGATTATAAAGTATTTTAAGATGTGAAATCATATATTGGTTTTGATTAGAAATTGAATTTAAGGGATAAAATATATTAGAAAAATTGTATAAAACTTTAATAGAGTAAAACATACCTAGGGTCTCAAGCAGCTTATAGTGGACTGCAGCATGTGTAAGAGACCTGCTTCTCAAGAGTTGAAGTCTTGAATTTAGGAGCATGAAGTTAGGAGTAGGACACCTGGTGTCAAATTTATTTCTGTTTATTTAATCTGTAACCTTAGAAATTGACATACCTCCTGTATTTCAGAGTATTTTAGCTTAAAATGTTATTTTTAAATATATGAAAATATTTAGTGATTATAATTACAATATGCAACTCATGAAGGAAGCAACTATATTTGTGTAGGCATATATTTGTCTTCCATGGAACACAGCCTGACACACAGCAATTGTTGAAAATGCTGGTTAAAAGGAACATTAATTGTTGACAAGTTAAGAATTATCTATGTTCAAATATAATCATACAACTTTGAGTTAGAAAATATTACTGTCAGGATAATGACAATTATATTTCTCAGGGCTTGTAAAATGTATTACTTGTGTCTGTGAAGCATTTCTTTGTACTATGTTCCAATAAATGATAAGTTTGGAAATTTCTACTCAAATGTGTGATACACACAATATTTAGTTAACAAATTAATTTACTTTTCTATTTGGGAATATAAAAGAAATGCAGAAAATAAAGCATTGAAAATATATTTTTAAATAATCATTGTGTTTAAAGTATGAGTATATTTATAGAATTTATTCCTACAATGTGCTTGTGATTGTTTACACATACTAATTGATTATAAAATATGTAGTTTAATTATGGAAAACCTGTTTAAGAAAGTAAAGGTACTTGTCAAAAGAAACATGCTTGAAGTCAGATTAAAGCTCATATTAATATATTGAGAAGAAGTATCTCCAATATTCTACTATAATCCAAAGAAATATAAGTATGTTTTTCAGTGACTTGTTTAAAAGTGCAAAGCAAATGCAAGTTAAATCAGTTTAGCATTTTGAAGAGCTAAATTCTTGGCTATGGGAACTAAAAAGAATAAAAGTCTGAGAAATGTCCTCAGAGTTAAACACATTCTAAACTAAGAATGGAGAGGGAGGTTAGGTTGGGGTAGGAGGCAGGCAGAGAAAGAAAGAGATGATTTTAATGTTGACAGGCTTTCTATGCCATGAATATGGGAACTATATTAGGCTCTTAGTGCTATTAGAAAATTTGGATGGGGATCAGGCTTTGGAAAATTATATCCTAGCATGCGTAAGTGCAGCAGTTGTCCCCCTTATAATTCTAGAAAAAAGAGAAATGTTTGGGAGGTAGCAGGGATTATCATTTAATTCAGAAAGCCTTAGAGGGAGGAATTTTTAGGAGACTTGAAAGCAGTTGTCTTATTTTCTAGACATTAAGTATTCTAGCTTGGTTAAGGAAAGCTTTAGAGATTTGGTAATTAGCTTTCTCTCCTAAAACAGTGTTGCACTCCATAACTTGATAATTTTCTTAATAACAAATGATTATTGAAGGTTAGCAAAATCATTCTTGTAAGAAGACAAATATTTTTCCTGCATACAAATAAATAATTGTCTGACTCTGAAGCATTTCATGCATCACAGGAAGGGAGTTTTATCATTCACTATATTTAAATGAAATAAGCACACTTAACCCAATTACACAATAAAAATCCGAGAAAAGACTAAAGCAGAAGGTTGTCAACTTTTCTGTTTTCCCTATAATCATGACATCTAATAAGTCCACACTAGAAGCACAGTATCTCCTCATCTGACAAACTCTCTTTCTCTCCTTACAAGAAAAAAACTACACAAAAGAAACTAAGAGAATATCTTTTTCCCTTATCTAGTTAAAATAAATGAACAATAAAGAACTCTGAAAAAACATGAGAAATGGTTGAATTTGTTCAAATTTTATGAAATTTGAAACAAGATTAATGGAGTATGACTAGAGGTCATTGGTTAATAATTTTTTTTCAAATAAATTGATAACCCTAACTGTGCAAAAGTCAAAATTACTTCTTTAAAGGATGATAACTGGAAAGTAATATTTAAGAATTTTGAAGGTGCTGACTGGTATCTACTTCTCTTAAACTATCTCAATAAATACTTGCAGAAGTCATATGAGTAATGACTTATCAATGCCCATTGTGTAAATGGGAATATTGAGATTTGGAGAGAAGTAATATATTCCAGGTTACACATCACTTAAATGACAGAGTTGTAGTTAGTTAATACTGACTCTCAAACTTGTGTTCTTAAATTTAATACTCCTCAAAGTATTTATTTAAACTTTTATAAAAAATAAATGAGTACAATTCATACAGTTAAGTAGTTATTTTTTGGTTTTATTTTTGCTTTGCCATAGATGCGAAAGTAATCTAGCTAAGTAAAAATAGATATTCTAAATAAAATGACCATTTTAATTATAAATATCTTTACACTTAAGACACAGCATTTGACAAGTGGTGGCCACCCCAGGGAGAGAACCAGCCAGCGTCTCCCGAGATCCACACCATGCTGGAACGTAGGGTGCTGTGAAACCAAGCAACCCGCTGGCCTCCCTGGTAAGCTGCTGTGAGCCGACTGCCACACAGGCTGAGCATCAAATATCCCACCTCCCACCCCCCCACTAGCAAATGGGAGCCAGAGGTCTGAGCGTCTCTTGGGAGGTTGACCATATATAATATAGCAAATAGAGGGGATTTCTTTCTACCATCTCTGTGAAGGCAAATATTGTTACCACCGTTTTTCTTTGTTCTGATTAATTGTATTGCTCTATTCAATATTCTGTTTTGATAAGTTCTATAATGTTCTGTATTTGGTTTGATTTTGCTATTCCTGATTGAACAAAGAACTATTATGAAGATAATGAGATATACTATGGCACCCATTACTGTTATCCCAGTAACCTGTTGTGACATTCTGTATCAATATCACTTCACTGTCTCATTTGCTTTGTTCTGTTGTATTTCACTACCTTCAAAATAAATAAATAAACAAGTAAATCAAAGAAACATAGCATTTACTTCTGTTTTAAATCCTGATGGCAATCTGGATATTTAATCAATGCTTAAGTGAGTACAGATAAAATTTCCACTTATACAAAAGAAGTTAAACCAGGCCAAACTAAGCATTGAACTACTGCAAAATCCAGATATTTTACACCCAAACTTCTTTCTTGGAGATAATTACTGGTTTTTGTTTTAGTACTTTGCTTTTTCCCTGGACAAAATAATCTGACATCTTAGCTTAAAGGACAGCCTTATTTTGGCTCGTGTTTCTACTGTTGGAGAGCTCAAACAAAGAAATAGCAAGTTTCAAATGCCAAGTGGAGGAAAAACTACTCGTATCATGGAAGCCAGAAAGCAGAGAGAACAGAAGAGGAACAAAAGGACATTCAGTTTTCTAGGTTACATCTCCACTGACTTGCCTCTGACTCGGCCCCACCTACTGACAGGAAGTGAGCTGTAGTGCCCCCCCACCCCGATAAAAAAGCACTGAATCATGAACATGTGAAGCTTCAAGGAAACATTTAAAGTTTAAACCATGACACTCTACCAGTGGATCTGATGATTCCTGTCCATCTCTTTATGAAAAATGCATTTAGTTCATTTCTAAAACTTTCCAGATTTTAACAGTTCCAGCATTGCTGAAAAATCCAACTCGAATGTCTCCTGTGAGACTCAAGACAAACTTCTGGCTCTAAGCCCATGTAAATATCAGAAATACATGTAAATACTCCCAACATACAGTGGAACAACATAAACATTCCCGTTCCAAAATGGATAAATAGGCAAAGAGCAAGACATAAGACCACAGTAACATTGAAATCCAGCAGAGCAAACATTGAATCCTGTAGCTCTATATCGAGTACCCAGGGAAATTTGTGGCAAGATGTGGACCCCAAAGGGCTTGGGAAGCCTCAGACCTATGGCATTACACAGTATGGTCCATACAACCTCTTTTTCATGAGACTGCCTGCGGGCTCACTGCCTGCAGCCATGCTCAGACTTAACTATCCTTTTTTTTTTTTTTTTAATTT